>CABFWB010005703.1:19715-41649 GCA_902151455.1 Timema bartmani | reverse complement strand
ATATATATATATATATTTGCCAATGATTATAAAGTGACCAGTCAGTGATAGCAGCGAATCATTTAGTAGGGTTAGTAAGTTCCAAAATGTAGGAACAACTTTAACTAACAATAAAGGTATTAGAGTGGAAACTATTTTCAACGATTGTTCTTTATGACTGGTAAATTGGTTCTCCTACCCTAAATGTCTAGAATAAATGTAGAGTGCTTAGGTGTTCGAAAACAAATTATAAGGGAGCTATTTTATCAAAAAAATGGACGAAGATAGTGGGGAGTGGAGGATGTTACATAATTGTGAGTTACATGCCCTCTACTTATCACAATACATTTTTAGGGCAATTAAATCTCGCAGGTTACATTGGATAGGAAATTCAACGCGAAGAGAAGAATATAGAACGATGTTCAAGGTATTGACTGGCAAAACTAATGGGGAGACTTAGACGCTGATTCGAGGATAACGTTAGAATAAACCTGAAATAAATAGGGTGTAGTGAGGTGGACTGGATCTAGTTCACAATTTGGATAGGTGGCGTACTTTTATAAGTGTGGCAATGAACTTTCAAGTTCCTAATGCCATTGAGTAAGTAAGAAAATAACACCGATAGTATAGTAAAATGTTATAAACGGTGACCGTAAAATAAACTTTCGTTTCTTCTAAAAGTTTCTTACTAATAAAATAGTACTGCACATATATAGTCCTTAATAAACGATAGTAAAAGTAATTTTTTGGAAGTATTATACACTTCTGACAGCCGAAATTTATCCCGAACTTATAAATTGAGTCTCAAGCCTCACCGTATCCCGAAAATCAATAGTAGAATTTGTTTATAAGAAACCATTTTAAGTGTTATCTTATGGTAACGGGTTCATCTACCTTTAACTATGGACCGTCTCGCCTGTTTGCCGGAGAGGGTAGGTTAAACCGTTCGACCGGTTCAACCGCTCTATTCAATGGCCCACAGTTGGTTGCCTATGTTCACTACTGAAGGGGTAAGGGGATACTTCGGTCAGTGAACGGTGAAATGAGTTGTTACACATCGGCCAAAGGTTCTAGGGCGGCACGAGGGAGGAGGGTGGGGCTACAGAGGGATGGTTTTCACTGATTCTACTGTTATTATTATTATTATTATTATTATTATTATTATTATTATTATTATTATTATTATTATTATTATTAGTATACGAGAAATATTCACTATGCTAAATCACGTCCTCACAGAATGATTTGTTTTGTAAAAATGTATATACAGTATTATGTTCCACTGAGCAAACTATTTTATCAACTACCCACACGTGGACTAGCTCTAATTTAAATATAGTCTGGTTTGCCAGTGATGACTAGTTTGGGGTTCGAATCCCAGCCAGGTCTACAGGGGCTGTTAATTTCCTAAATTCTTTCCCACTCTTCTTCCACTCAGATGCGGGTACATTTCCAATAAATTCTATGTTACTCATCCTTAGCTACTAGCCTAATTTAAACTAATTACAGTGATCGCGCAGGTTAAATGTCAAGATCATCTAGTCTGATTGTATGTGATGGGGAGGCCTGGGTTCGAAACTTGGTTGGATGCGCTGAAGGCGTTTTTAAATAAAATAGTTTTCCACTCGCTCTCTACAGTTAATATAAATTATACCATTATTCATAATCCTTAATCTATTAGTATAATTAAAAGCGTATAGCTAGGACGGGTAGTAAGACAAGGCACAATAAAAAATATAACTTATATTTATAATCCAGATGGGTTGTTAGTTGGAGCGAACTTTTTTTTTAAATGTGTTTAGTACCGTACTTTTGCAATAGTTTTTACAGGATTTAAAATTACCAGAATCCCTACTTACCCACATCCCACCTGCTTTAGTGAGTTAGTGGGATTTTTCATACTCTTTCCCTGGCAATATTTGTGCCTTTTTTTTTAACTCACCTTACTATCTCCACCAAATTAGATTAAGTCATTGATAGCCTTTGTGTCAAACGTATAAATCAAACAGCTACGAATACTGTATGGTAATCTCTTTAAATCAATTATTGGAATTATTGTCGATAGTGTGGCGATAGTTATTATTATAGCCATTATTTTGTGTTAGGTCCTTTCTTATATTGACTACACGTTTCTGTTACGGTTGTTTAGTAAGTTATATATTAAAATAAGTAAGAGTTTGGCGTGCGTAGTGTCGTAGCAGAGAGCTCTTAGGCATCACTATTAATGTGTGATGGAGGTGAACACGAGATAAATGATGTATCTTTACATATTTTTATGATAAAAAACTTGTTTTTGGCTAAAATAAAATAAAATGTTGCTTCAGAAGATATATTTAGATTTAATTTTATACGACTTTAAATATCAAGTACTCATTGAACATTTGTCGTGAACAAAGCGGCATTCTACCAGGAACTTTTTTAATGAAGTGAAAAAGAACTTGTCAAATTATGCAACTCCAATGAAAGGTAATCGAGGTTTCCGGAAGACAGGCTTATAGCCTAAAATAGAGTTTAGAGTAAATTACGTTTGAATATTTCATTTTAGTGTAACATCTTTAAATGCCAATCAGTACTTATTTGATCGATCAATTTGGGAGTCTTGTTCTTCTATAATATTGGTCACATTGAATATAATTGACAATTTAATATCAATCCAAGCAAAAATAATAATTATTTTAAGACCTGCACAGACCCTTTTTCCATAAATTGGATTAAAAGTGATCTTACACAAAACACAGAAATGTGTTTTATACATTGTAGCACTAAACAAAGTTAAAACAAGCAATTAATTACACAGGATAACATTGTTTTGTAATAAAAATAGTTTGAATATAAATGATAGGCTTATATTATTATTGTTTAAAAAGAAAACATAAAGGGTATTGTGATTTAAGCATTGTTAGCATTGAATTATTGCCCGTAGCTTTTTTCAAGCATCTTCTCAATCCAGGTACAACTTTCTTCATCCAAGAATTTGAACAATTTCCTAACATCCCTATCCTTGGCAGGTTTTACAGGAGCATACCCCACAGTGTCAAGTTGAATAATTCTTATCTCCTTGACAATATATCGATGATTCCAAACACGAAAGAGTGCGTAGGTGCCAAAGTATGTGGGCGAACACTACATAGTTCCATCTGTTATATAATTCAGCATACAATAGTTCTGTGTTTTAAAGACACTCCCTTTTGTTACTGGTTCGCGAAATACATACGTACTAATTAAGACCTTCTTTAGAATCTTGAATGATAGTTATGTCCATAACTACAGCAGCACCGTGGCTTCTTTGGCGCTGACACACTGACTTCTGACAGTAAACAGTTAGGTATATACCTAAATTTTTACTGTTAGAAGTGACAGCTGTTAAACACATGTTTTTGCAGATCATATGGTTCGGCGTAGGGCTACATAATTTGTTCTGGTAACTTTTCAAAGCCGTCAGCTCTCAGCTGTGAGCTGTCACTCAGCACCAAAGAAGCCACAAGGCTACTGTACATCGAAAGGAGATGGATTTGTTCTGCACGTTACCATGGTAGACAGGTAAGATAATGCGGTTTTAATGTTCTCAGTATTATTAAGTTTTGTTTTAATTAAACCAACATTTCGGTCGCATTGTCAAAATTAATGACCACGAATAGGAAATATATGAATAACATCAACCTGAAATATTTTAGTCAACCCATGAACAGAATGATACAACAACAGAGTTTTTGTTTTGCCCTCCGCAAGCGTCTGAGAGCAAAACAACATGTTTTACATTAAGAAGAACTTACCATGATTTCCTAAAGGTATTATAAAGGAAATAACTTACAGAATTTGAACATTTTTTGGCCTGCATCTCCATAAAACAATACATGTGTGATGAATCATCATTGTAGATATGCACATTAAATGCATACAACCATAAGATACATTTATAAAACTGATTAGTTACGTTTAGTCTAGGCACAGGGTGGTTTTTCGAGTAATCTGACAAAAATAAATTACTTTCCCGATACTAATTCTTGGAATTTTTAATGAAATTAGGAGGGAATTTTCTTAACAGTATGGCGGTTCATTTAAATTGATTTCCCGAAAAAGGGCTATATGCCTGTCTTCCGGAAACCTCCTCAATTGTAATATTGCTCGGTTGATAAATTTGGTTAAAATTGTTTACACATAGTAATATCAACAGTAATTAATTATAATTAATTACTTTTGAGATTACTATGTGTAACAAATTAAACTAAATTTATCAACCGACAATATTACAATTATTTTGACTAAACAATGTGTTTTGTCATAAAAAAAATTAGGAAAAATACCCTAGCTCCTAAAGTCTTAATTGCAAGCCTATGAAGATTATATTCGAATCCATGTCGATATAATCAAATGGAGAATTATCAAGTACTTTTGGATCGAATTGCACTATGAATAAATTGGAGATTACAGGCGCTGGAAACGTGCTTACAAAGACAATAAAAACAGATATTCTTATTTTATTTAAAGCTATATTATAACAAAATGCAAACTAACTTACATACAAAACACTGTACCCTGATTAATTCATCTTTATGAAAGAAAAAACATCCCAGTTAAACAATGATACATTTATCCTCCATGCTGAAAATCGAGCCTAGAAACATGGTCTCAGTAGAAATTTGCGCTATCCACAGAGTTAAACGAGTCTGAGTGAAATTAATTTCAAAATGGTACAGTTTTAATATAAAATAGTAGGGTTTGACTATTCTTTTAAATTAGGTCAAGGTTAAATATATTCATATTACCTGTGAAATAAAGAAAAGGGTGATCTAAGGAAACAATGAGTAGAACGAAACTAAAATAAATAAATAGAAATGCAATGTTGTATATATGTATATATATACAGAACGAAACTAAAGAGATCATAAATAAATAAAAATCCAATGTTGTATATATATATGTATATATATACAGAACGAAACTAAAAACATCATAAATAGATAGAAATACAACATTGCATTTCTATTTATTTATGATTTTTTAAAAAAGTTTCGTTCTGCTTACTGTTTCCTTAGATCACATTTATCTTTATTTCACAGGTAATATGAAAAATAGATGACGTTTAAATATTCCCTATACATATAGGGAATATTTAACCGTCAAATATTTTTACCTTAGTCTATGTTATTAATATTTTGACAAAGTTCTTCAGAAATGCGATATAAAATCGATTAAAATAATTGTAATCAACTTGTAATACATATTTATTTTTCATACCAACTACTTTTATAATAAGTATTAAAATATATTTACACATAATTATGTCTTCTTAAAATAATAAAATCACATTTTCAGATGTAAATTCGTTGCGTAGTTAAATATTTTTAGAATTAGTTTATTTATTTATTTTGCACCACGTTTTACTACCCCTTCGGGTTATGCGCTTAAGTACTAATTACGCTAATGTGTTAAAAATTGGGAGGTTGAATTTATAGGAAGTGAAACCACATTTTCGTGGAGGGAGAGTGGAAAACCATTTAGGGAAAACCACTCACAGTTCACCCAACCAAGATTCAAACCTCGATCTCTCCGTCCTCGGTAGTCTAGCTCAGCACTAAACTAGTGCGTTAGACTACGCCACCTAGGCGGTTTTTAGCATTAGTTCATTGCAAGGATATCACAAGGTAAACCCGCTTCCAAAAGGGTCAACTTAATATAAGCCACAAAAAACAAATTCTCACTATTTTCCCAACCAATTCCCCTTAACTAATAATAATCCCCCGACCTTTATCCTCCTTCAAAAACCAATACACATGCACCAAATTAGTTCATCCTCAGGCAGATCACACACCTTTGGCATCTCAATAACATCAAAATACACCACCGGATTAATACCAAACCCTTCTAACAGGAAAAAAAACACAGAGTGGCTTCTCAGCTATATCTATAAACCCTCCCTTAGTTTTGTTTTGTTGAGCAGGGGTCAAATTCTCCGCAACATATTCCTGGATCCACCAAAGGCTATCTACTTTCACCAGTCAGATCTGACCTTTTCCCCCGCCACAGTGAACTTATCAGTAGCCCCTTCTCCCTCCTCCTTCCTCTTACCGATACCTGGAATCTAACCTTCTCTCTTGTTATTATTCCCTAGTAAACTTGTAATAAACCTGGTGGAAAACCCCTACCCCTGGAATTCCAATTCAAGGTACGTTCCGCCGAGAAATATTTCCTTCATAAGCTGAGGGAAGGCCCGCTTTATGAGACCTTCCACTTCAACCCCCCCACCTCCCCGAACCTCCTTCAACCACCAGGGTAAGGACTACCAACTGTTCACCTCAAACATAGCTAGAGGGTAAGAAGTGGGTAGCTTAAAAAATGGGAGGGAAAGAGGGATGAAATCTGGCCAGGAAGCTTACTTTCCTGATCGAACTTGTTTGCTTGCTGCTTTCTGCTTGCGAATGCCAAATTTCCAAGGATTTATTTTCCTTCTCCGTTAAAAGCTCACCAGGAGTCTTTTTAGGGGTGAGGGGCTTCTAATTAAATTGCCAAACTCTAGATTAATTGGAAATTCTCGTTCTGTAATCATACCAAGTTTTTTATTCGTTTGTTTTTATTATGTATACAAATCTACAGAAGAGATGAACTAAACAATGAATATGGTTAAGTATTGGAATGCTAAAAGAGAGCATTTCTATTGAAAGTTGTTTGGTATTTTAAAAGCGCTTCAAATAATTGTTATCTGTACTCTTATTTATTATATTTAATCAAGTATGAGAACAAAACGTGAACTCATAGCTGTTTAAGTGCTTTTAGTATTCAAACGTAACGCTTACTTTATTGTGGCTAGATACTTTATGATACAACTTTTATCTTTAAGGACGTAGCCTACCTGTGACGTCATAACAGGTCAAGATACGATTTCAAATGTTAGTGAATGTACCTTTTGTTTAGCGAGTTTTAACGATATTACGTAGAACCAAAAACCACAAATTCTTAAATAATTCTAAAGATAGTTCTGCATGCCACTAAATTATTATTTTTATCTTGAAGTAGTTTTTTGTAAATGTATTTTTTTTATAAATCACCTACAGCTTAGGCTATTTGGCTTGGTCATGAAAATGTCCTGTAGGCATCCTCCTGACAGGATGAAGATTAAAAGAGTCCGTGTAAGCATTTATTTATATCTAGAATAGGAAACAAGAGAAAGCTATTTTTAAAAAGTAGGTTAATGTTTGCAAGGAGCAAATAGTATAATGAGTGTGCAAACTCGTCAGAGAAAGAGGGAATGGGCTATTAGCAGATAAAAAAGGAGCCTTGCAGGGTGAACTGCCACTATTATTCCCTCTATTTCTATTTCTTATATTGGTGTCTAAGCGTGATAATGCTTAGTCAGCTTAGGTGCGTCAAGTTAAAGAGGCAGCCCGCTTCGACAAATAGCTTTAAAATATCCAAGTATTTAACGTAAGCACAATTATGTTCTTAAAAATCTAATTTTAGACTACTTTGGCGTTAAGTGATCTCATGCGTCAAAACTGTTAGGAAGGATCAGAGTAGGTATTTCAGATCTAACTAGGTAGGTTTAGCTCTAATTTATACGAGCTATATATCCTGCATGAGTTGGTTCAACTAACAAAATGTAGCAATTCCTGGCGGAGAATTGGCCATTTAGTACAAAGTATAAGGCAAATAAGATTGTGAGTCATTTGATGGTACAGCATTGTGTTTAGAAAGTGCACACTAACTTTTACCACGTACAGATACAATAATAACACAAACGGGTTCTGTCAGAAACTTGATGCGAGCCATCAGATGAACACCATACCCCTTTATATCTAGCTATTTAGTTCCTTTATAAATTCTTTAACATGATATTTGCTATTCATGGCTATGATCACTGCAATTTACGCACTAATACTAACACATTCATGCAGATATTTAGCAATAATAAATTACCCGATATGATTGCCAAGTCATATCTGCATTTGTAGAACAAAGTCTAGACCATGTGACAACTTATGTTACTAATTATTAGAAATTATTATTATGAGTAGCATTATATACTATAAATTAGTAACAGACCCTATCTCTCAAATGGATATTTAATATTACAGAATTCGAAAAATTATAAACTAGAAAAATGTGTAGTAAAAAAATGAATCTGAGTATAGAAATATTGTGATGCTCACAAATGGCTTAACTCAATGTATTTTTTCATCAAAAGCTAACAACCAGACCCCAGATAGTTAATTTACCACTTAAATGAATATAAACTCACATTATAGCAAAAAAATGTTACCATTTTCATACATTCATACGTGAATGTTTGTAATATTTAACTAACTTACATATATTATAAATGTATATACACATAAAAGTACAATAGGACAATAAATATATATTATGATAAACACTATAGTATAGTAAAATAATGTATTGTAAGTAATATGTATATATATTTATACTTTAATTACAATAATATATAAATATTATTTACTAGTAATATAAGTGAGTAATATATATATATATAGTAGTATTGTACTTATGGGCTTATATACATATATATGTATCATAGTTAAAGATTACATAGCTTGTCGTGTTAATATATGAAGACGGCTTTAGTAACTTATACACAGTTACAGACTACATGACTTGACTTATGAATATATGAAAATGGTTTGAGTAATATTGTGTTATATCAGCCGACTGTGTGACCGATATCGGTCTATTGAAAATCGGAACGTGTGAAAGGACCCTAAGCACAACAAACAAACTTTATTCTAAAGCAGACTTAACCCCCATTTGGCGGTAGTTAATACATCTAGCTAAGCTAAAGTGTCCAAAAGGTTCTTGAAATGTGAATTCTTAAGAAAAATCATGGTAAAGAAATTTCCCCAACGCTTCATGAAACTAACAGCGATGCTCAAGCAGTATATGGCATTATATTCATCATACACTCTCCCGCCACTGTCACGCATGTGGGGGTTTGAATCCTAGCTAGTAATTTCCATACATGATTTAAAATAAAAAAATTTCATCCTCTATCTACGTTAATATTTTTTGAGGTCTACATTTATTATTAGTGTTATTTCATAGGTATTGATATTATCTATTAAAAGTGACAGCTGCAGCTCACATGAGTTGACGTGTGAATATATGTATATATTTTGACGTGTGAATATATACATACATACCTAATCACTAACCACGCCATTCCCTTACGCGTTAGGCAAGAAACTGTGCATATAGCTAAAAAAAACTACTCCGTACTTAATCTCTCCTCACCAACTTTCTCTAAACTTCCCTTCTTGCATACTTCCTTCGCTTCAACAACATCCTTGCTCTTTTATTCTTATAACTCTTAATGTTTTTCTTATTTTACACATTCATCTCAAACAATTATTAACCACGTCTCACATGGCCTACCCCTTACTTTTGATCCACACACTCTAACTTAATATATTTTTAATAAACTTTGTAACTGCAAACAAAAAAACGACTATTTATATCGAAGAATAGGTTTGCTGATTTCTGCACTCTTCCCTGAAGATCTGTAGAGATAATATCAAAAGCGCACACACACAAAAAAAAAACTTCATATCAAAAGCGTACGAAAATATGGATCAAAGGCGCACAGGAAAAAAACAAACAGCAACTACAAAACGTTACAGCACGGCAAACATCTTGTGCCCGCAGAGATGACGGGAATGAGTTATCACGTTGAATGTGATTCTGCAAATAATAATAATAATAATAATTCACGTCTTGGCTACATCATTCGTAGCCCAGTAGTGGAAATACTAGCCAGTACTAATGTACCATTGCCATGGGGATGGCCGAATGTACTAATCGTACATCCTTTCTGTGGAGGCTCTTTCCATATCCCGATGAGATGAGGGGATGATGGTAGTGAGTATGAGGGTGTGGAACCAGTCTAAGCACCTACAACATAGCTTAGGCTTAAATAACCAAACCATGGTGACTGTTGGGGTAGTTCCCCTTTCGGAAAAATTACCCAAGGTACTAGCCGAGAATTGAATCCAAGACTCCTAGGCTCGTAGCCAGGTGAACTGACCACTATACCACCAGGTCGGTGATCTGCAAATGATAATATCTTTTCATTATTTGCTGCTAGGTTAGGTTAGGTTATGTCAGAAAGCGATGTTGCCATATGAGGCTCAGAGACTAGAAACAATGGTACGCTTCTGATATACACCAAAGCAGTTAAAACAAATTCTGCCTGTGCTCTTTCAATGCGTAGAAAGATATATCACCTGCATATTTATGAAGGTGTGATGGGGGTACGGAAGCGGTTGTAGTCCAACGTGTGTATCGCGTCAAATTGCACAATCAGGCCGTTCCGTACGAGATGTCACCGATATCCTAGCGGCCAAACCCATACTCCCGCCCTCTCACTCTTGGTGATATTAATGTGTATTGCGTGCGTTGCACAATCCCTCCACTCCCTCTACCTCTAATTGGACGAGTAACATTAAATTGTGCTCGTCCACGTGGCGAAAGCTATTGTGGCCACCGGTATAATTACCCGACGAAATGTTCCAGGCATTATTTATAGCGCCATTTGTGTATACTGCCACTAAAAGAAATGAGGGCCAGCTACTCGTCCCTGGAAAAGAACACTGCACCACTAGGCTCTAATAATCTTATCTCCCATATATTTGTTGTATTTTTTTTTCAGGGTGTACCGATGCGGATAGCGATGAATCGTTATCGGGTGATTATTAATGCATCGGCAATTAATCGTAATAGACAATTATTAAGCCGAATAATTGTTTTTTTAAGTAAAATAAAAATAAAAATTTAAAGCAAAATTTTCTAGGCAGGAGTTAAATGATTAAAATCGCAAAATACAAAAACAAAAAAACAAAAACTTACATACACACTACATCTGGGTTGTGGGATATGCAAAGATTACATAACCAGATAAATAAATACAAGTTCATATCGTTGATAAAAATAACAGTCTAGTTCCAACTTTCACTGGTTATGCAAGGATTTATAAAGTATTAAGCTTATCAAAGCTTTATTTGTTGATCTTTAAATCAAATATTTTTGTATTAATCGCATTAACCGTTATCTTGTTCTTAAGCATATTTCTCAATAGTTATGAATAAATACTCGATAATCGGGACTAATCGGTGTAAATAATCGTAGCATGAATAATTATTTTAAATAATCGGTAATCGGTATCGGTTTTAATGAATCTCTAGTCTAGTTTTTTTCATCTCGCACGATGTGTATTAAAACCCGTACTAATTTTTTAAGCATTACGTCTTACTATCCGTTCGGGTTACACGCATATGTGCTATAATTACAATAATGTGTAAAGGACGAGGAAGTTGTAGTTTATAGGAAGCGCATGGAAATACCAGCCTCAATACACCCTACCGGGACTCGAACCCCAATCTCCACGTCATCGAAAGTCCAGTATAATGCGAGCGTAACACCTTATACCATGTGGCTATCGAAGCGTACTACCCATTCTGGCTATCTGCATATTTATATCAGTGGAGCAGAAATAGCGAAGGTAAAATTGATAGAAAATGTACCTGCATTAGCGTGGGAGGGGAAATAATTTTATAAAACTAATATTTAGTATTGATGAATACACTTATCGGTGAGTGCGCAGGCTAAGACGTCGACCTCATCTGATCTGGTATGTCGGAGACGTAGAGGTTGGACTTGAATCTTGAACGGGTATACTTATAGTATTTTTACCTAAATAGTGCTACACATTACCTCCACTCAAGTACGACCACAAAAGCTCTAAATTCTGCCTTCCCCATCCTTACTCCATAAGTGTCTAACGGCACGCATCGTATCCACCCCGTACATCCTTGTTTCGGATCCTGACCGGTTTAATATACGATCTGATCGCTCTTGATTTTCGTGCGTTAGTTTACAAATCAGCGCTAGATTTTGATATATTGCGTTCGAGCGCCAGGTAGTTTTACGTTCCCTACCAACAATTATAATGGTTTTGATAAAGATCACAAATTAATAGTTCAGGTTTATTTTTCCAACACTTTGATTATGTTTAACATTTAAATAATGACTATTTCTGATAATAATTGAGTTGGGGTAACTATTCCATCTCTATACCTTTTGACTGCATGAAACTATCACACGTCCGTTCTGGTTGACGGCTTGACCGCGAGTGTCACTCCGATATAAGTCGCAAGGTATCCTGGTACCATCGCGGCCCCCCCAAGGAGAATCCACTCTACTTGGTCAATTTCCCTTGATAAAAATAAATCGGCCAAGGTCGCTTTCACTGCCTTAAAAAAACTTGGACCTTGGAATCGGGGAAATCTTGTAAGAATGTCCTGTTCTCAACAGCTAGTTTTTATGTCAGGATCATAATTCTTAAAACAACAAAATAGGTATTGTTACCTTGGTTTGAGAAAGTGTTAAAAAGTGAAGTTCAATACGTCTTTCACTGTGAGTTATACCCGTACATTCTGAAAACGTTAATATTAAAATATTTGTTTTTCTTCAAAAGCAGATAGCCTGAACGGGTAATAAGATTCTGTGCTCAATTTTTTTTCTCTCCTACGTTTTACTACCCGTCCGAGCTAAGTGCAAGTTAAATTAACGGGGTTGGGATGAGCAAGGCAGAATTTATATGAAAAGTACCCGCATTTGCGTGGAGGTAGACTGAGAACCCATCAAAAATAATCCCCCTTTAGATTCCAAAACTCCCCATCATCGGTAAAAAAAGACTAATTGAGGCAGGCACTTAGTCCACATTCCCATAATACAGGCTTAGTGTACCCCCAAAAAAAAATTGGATCAACATTTAAATAACTTTTTAGAGAATATTTAAAATATATTCATTCTAACGAATCTCAGACTTAAAAGCCAACAACTTTTTATAATGTGAACCGTATCAATAAAAAGTTATATTCTAATTTAGCTGAATAAAATATGTTTCCCTAAAAAAGAAAAAAAACTTGTGATAGTTTGGAGTGTAGCGCGGACGGACATACGGTCTTTCATTTTACCAGTGGGAGTCTTCAGTAATGTTATACCAACAAACAGAGCTGAAGGGGAAAACCAATGTGGACCATATTCTTCTTGTCCTCAATGTGCGTCTATCAGCCACTTTCACATGTTTATTTCTTCAACAGATTTCTTTACTGTGTTTGGACTGCTTAACAAATTTATGCCTGTCTTAAGATGTTTTTTCCCCTTTATTTACCCTCTTCTTCCCTCTATTCTCTCCCTCTCCCTCAAAGAACTCAGTCCTATTTATAAAACATCCTTCAAACCATTCAATGAAAAGTTTAACGAGATCTAAAAAAATATGTTAAACCAAAATATGCCATAAAAGGACGAACACATTAATATTATATCAAAGCAGTCTCTTTGAGCGAGGGGGGGGGTAGTTAGCGGCTGGAGTGGCACTTGACGTGAAGGACTAAAATCTTTTTCATCCTGGAGTTGGCCCTCACCGGTGGTCAGGCAAGCTAAGGTGATAGGCTCGCAAGACTTAAGTTTCCTATTAGATTCGATTCTCGATCGTGTGTGATAAGGGGGTGGTTTTTTACACATGTGGTTTATGATCCTCCTCTTTCCAAGCGAAGACGAATACAGCCACATCTAAATTAACACTATCAGATCTCCATTATTTTAAAAAGTTGGTCATATTATTTGTGTCTAAGATATAAATAAAGATAAATATCATAACTTACTTTTAATTGAGAAAATTTATTACAATAAAATGAGGAAAATCTACCATGCCTGAGTGTTTCAAATAGTGAGTACACAAAACAAAAGGTTTAGTATTAATATATATTTATATATATAGTTTTCTTCAAGAACATTATGCTACCTCTAAATATTTCCTACCTCATTATTTTAAAAACTAAGATTATATATTGTCACATTTAGCTATGTAATAATTTATTTTCATATTTTAATTTCAATGCCTCTTAGCACCCATATATGTTGTACGGCAATGTACTAATTACGTAATTACGTTGGTGGGCTAAGGATGAAAAAGGTTGAATTTAAGAAGAGTACCTGCCTTTTCATAGATTATTATTATTATTATTATTTATCACCACGTCTTACTACCCGTTCTGGTTATACGTTTAAGTACTAATAACGCTAATGGGTTAGAGATTGGGAAGGTTGAATGTAGAGGAAGCAAATCCGCATTTGCGTGGAGGGAGGGTGTAAAACCATTTAGAAACCCCCTTCCCCCCAGTTCACCCAACCGAGATTCGAACCTTGATCTCCCCGTCCTCGGAAATCTAGCTCAACATGAAACTAGCGCGTTGGTTAACTACGCCACCGAGGCGGGTAATGTTTAATCGAATCAAACGCACTTCTACTGAATGACGGGTAATGTTTAATCGAATCAAACGCACTTCTACTGAAACACAAACTGAAACATTTGGAGAAAAACACCGATTTACAACTCGGTCACTAGATATTGTAGGACTCTGGTAAGAAGAACCTTTTTAGAAAATACAAACCTTTATTTTTTTGCTGTCAATAATGACGGAATTTTACTATATTATTAGTGTTCTTTTATATGAATTAATAATAACTATCGAAAGTGATGGCTGTAGATCACAAGACTTGACGTATGATTTAGTGACTTTACCAATATCAGATAATGTTCTTTTAGTGAAAATTGGACTGTATAGTACATAAATAAACCCCCCCTCCTCATCGTTTGTTAACTAAGACCTCATAAACATGTTTAGGTGGAAGTTATCATGGGAGAGTAATGTTATCTCCGAGGTTGTGGCAACCCTGATGTTTTGAACGCCTCGAGGTTCCCCCCTCCCCCATCCTCCTCTCCTCCCAATCCCTTACTTACCCGCGGTTTCTAGAACCACCCCACAATCAGAGTAACAAGAAGAAGAGCGAACCCGCAAAACATACCGGGATAGAAATTACAGCAGTGGATGAAACAACTGCCTGGCGAGAGTTTTGTTTGCGAGGAAATAAAAAAAAAAGGCTTCTCTCTGCTCGCTACGAAAACAACTTTTATCTTCGTTTAGTTCGCTCCAAAAAGTCTGTGTTTTTATATATACATCTAATAATTTTTTAGGTTGTGTTTTACGACCTTTACAGCACAATGGTTGAAACTAACTAATTGCAGCTCTGGCTGAAGTTATTTAATCATTGTCAGTTTGAAAACGTCCGCATTTTGTATGCGGAAATGACTCAGGTACTCTAGAAATACATTTTTTTGCCAGACTTTTTTATTTGTATAAATATTTTATGAGTAGTATTTGTTATAATTTTTAGTTACATATTTAACACATTAGGATATTACAAATATGTTGAAACTACATACGTGGCCATGAAAATATGGCGGAATATTTCCAAAAATACTAAGCAATAGCCGGTGAAAACAGTTATTTGCAAAAACTAAAAATTCAAAATAGCTTGTAAGATGATAAATGAAGGTTAAAAAGGGGTTGGGAAGGAACGCGAGCTTAGATCCATATTTTTACAATTTTAATATCAAAATAAAATATTGTTGCAGTAGAAACATAAAGTTTAATTTTATTCACATGGTGACATCAACAGTTCTTGAATATCTGTCAATGGTATCCTGGAATTTTATGAAAACTTAACTTCATTAAAAAAGTTTATCATCAAAAACCAATATGCTCATATTTAATATTAATATAAAAGCGCTTTAAATAAAATATGTACATTGAAGGTGTTATGTAAATCTAGGGATATCAAATTCAAATAAAAATAAAACCCATAAATAAACATAAAATATCGAGTTACATAATCAGGGAAGTAATTAATTGCCCCCAGAAAGTTTGTAGGAGAATTAACAGAGCTAAGGTCGTAGTTTTTACCTCTGCACTCTTTCGCGCCTTAGTATTAACGCGTTCACACTCACGAACACGGCCGAGGACAGCTCAGGCCAGGGCCAATTTAACTATTCGTGAGGTTAACCCTGTGTTCATGTTTGCTATGTATTGATGTATACATCTGTAACATCTTAGTTTTTAAATGAAACTTTTTTTTATTGGGGTACCAAACGCTTAATTTTTAAGTAGCCTACAAGGATTATATCACACCCGCTTCAGTGGCCTAACAGTCTTAAGGCGCCACTCTCATGTTAAACTGGCCTACTGATGACGAGAAGATCGGGGCTCGTATCCCGGTCGGGTCTACTGAGGGTGGTTTTTCCAATATTGTTTCCCGCTTTCCTCCCACGCGAATTTGGGTAGATTACTTATAAAATGCTTCCTTTCTCATCCCTAACCCATTAGAGTAATTATCTTATATGTGTATAGCCTGAAAAGGTAGTAAGACGTGGTAGTAAAAAAATACATGTATATCATCACAGGAAAGTAAAAAATAACTTAACCTAGTACTACACTCCCAGACCTACCACGCCATACAACCTCATACAAATAGTAAATCTCTCCGTAACCATAACCCAAAATTGAACCAGGCTCTTCCAAACTTTGAGTCAACACGAATGAACTCAAGTAATTTCTTGACCAAAATAATTAAAACCACTTGCTTAGTTTGAAGCGTTGTCAGGGTATTTATATTTGTTTAACTTGTGAATTGTCCTCATCACTCATTTGGACACTCATTGGTCAGATATCAACGGAAATACGTTCCAATGTGATAATATTTTGAGTGGAAAACTATGCATGATTGGTCAAATGGGGAATGAGTGGGCGAAAATTTGTATCAAGCACATTTATAAGAAGCTCTGCTCAACCTGACACCACTCCACGGTACGACACTGGTTAAAACTAAATGCGATGTTGATACAATTATTATTGCGTGGCTTATTCATTTTAAAAGAATATATATATTTTGATGCAAATTGTGACGAATTTTGGATACTTCACCTCTCACGGTTAATCTAAATTTGAAATATTAAAAAAGCAATCCATCTTTCTACTTTCCTTCCTCTTCTTCTTTACAATTTTTACCCCTCAACTTCTTTACCTCCAGGGGGTTGTCGGTCCTTCACTACTCTTGTTAAGGTTCCGTTCTACTACCAACAACTCGCAGTGAAAATTCCCCAGGGTTGGTAAGAAAGGGGGTGGAGGGGACTTGAGATCAGGCGTATCTCTGGAAACTTCGTTTTGTTGCATGCATGCGAGCTATGAGAAGGAAATTGAGAAAACGTTGGTAGCTATAGGGGGGAGCGGGAATGTGAATAGGAAATGAAGGACATTTAGGGACAAAAGATGAATACTTCAAAGAAAGGACTAAAAAAAATATATATATCTTGAATATTGTTGAAATATTGAGAGGGAACTCTCTTGATCAATGTAGGAAGAGTAGATGATTCGAAAAAGTGCTAGTCCCTACAGTAAACGACGTTACCTAATGTGACTTGACAGCGATAACGTAGCCTCAATTTATTATTGTCGACGTTACGTTGGACTACCCATATCCATTTACGTCATGCTTGGGTAAAAGAAAAGAAAAAGGTCTGAGCAAATAACATCTCTAGACGGACCTCGTTTTACGTAAAGTAAGGTTTGAAGGGCGTTAGTAATTATAATCTTAATTGTTTATTTCAATTAATAAGTACATTTCAACGGTAATTTCAAACAACATCTCAACCAATGTTCACCTTTTGAGTGTTTGTTCCTATAATTTCAACGAATAAAAATAATTTGTTGATATCAATCAATGTTAATACGACGAAAGAAGTGTTAAAGTAACATCTAGCCTATCGTGTTATATATTTGTTTAGTAAACTATACAGTCCTTAAATTTTAATTGAGCAATTTTATTTGCTCACTACTATTATTTTTATCTCCACGCTCAGGATATATATATATGAGATAACTATTCTAATGGGGTAGGGATGAAGAACGAAGCATTTAAAGGAAATCTACCCACTTTTGAGTGGAAAATGATTTAGCGAAAACCACCCTCAGTAGATCCGACCGAGTTTCGAACCCAAATCTTACAGTCATCAGCAGGCCAGTCTAACACCAGAGTGACGCCTTAGAGCATTCAGATTGGGTCTACAACCAAATTAAGGCAGGTGTATAAATATATAACATATTTTAATATGTGAAGTTGGACGCATATAATAAGTTCGAAATGGTAAATGTTGAGGGATCATAATCTATAATCGAAATATAGAGATTAAAATGTAAGTAAGTATTGGAGTCGAGTAAAACGGTAATCGTATTATCTCTAGTAAAAATACATAAGATAAAGATTAATCTACATTAATAAAGTAGACCGTGGTATAATTTAATTAGAGTAACCCAATCAGAAAGAAGATATACATATCTATATATACATATATACAATGGGCATACGTTCCGATTAGTTATCACTCTCTGTAACGTGAACCCAAGTAAATTTCTAAGTAATCACATTATATAATGTGATATAATGTACCAATGGATCGCTACTCCACAACACATTTAATGTAAGCCTAAAAGTTTGCTACGTAGGTCGTAAAATAAATGACTGTGCTAAAGCGTATGTAGAAGAATAAACTCGACTGATTTCCAGATTTGGGTACATTTACTAGTCAGCGCGGTCACGGGATTTGACAACTCCGGACTTCTTCTTGTGGGAGTACCTCAAGAGTCAGGTGTCCACCGTACGCCCTCAATCGCTGGCTGAGCTGAAGGCTCGCATACAAAATGCAGTGCGGAACATTCCCTTAGAAATGTTGGATCGTGTGATGCAAGGTTTCATAAACCGCTTGCAGGAGTGTGTTAGACGTTACGGTAGACACCTACCTGGTATAATATTCCAGAAATGAGATCTGATGTTCATTAAATGAAAATGGCATATATTTTTCTATATACTTTTGCTATTTTGAAATACGTTCTTCCATTACTCACTTCATGCTGCCTCGTTTATATCCTACTATGGCTTTTGCCAAATCCTGTATTAAAAAACAAATTAACGCAGCAAAGTTTAAAATTAACGCACTACCACTTTTTTTCCCCTAGTACCACGTCTTACAATACGTTAGGGTTGTACGCATATGTATTGTACATCACACTAATGTGTTAGGGATGAGGAAGGTTGAATTTAGAGGAATTGGACCAGCATTATTATATTGTACGTGGCGGCAGAGTTAAAAACCATTTAGGAAAAATCACCCTCAGTACACCCGATCGGGATTGAACACACGATCTCCCCGTCATCGGCAGTCCAATTTATTTCAAGAGTGACGCATTAGACCATTCGGTCACCGAAGTGGTTCTTAATGTTTATTTACATTACATTAGGAAAGACCGCTTTTACTTTCCTAGATATACAGTATTTGTTTCCTTTTTTATGAAGAGCTGGGAAAGATACGTTGAGTAGGCTTGGGCCCCGATAGGGGTAGGCGTCCGTAAATATTTGGGAAACACTTTTAGAAATATACTGTAACTCTGAATGGGCCGAAAAACGTATGTTCTTAGGCATATAACTCGAAGGTTGTTTCCTGATTAGGAACAGTCCAGATTGCGAACAGGACCAAATTTTATGGTCACATAAATATCCAATGTCCAGATTGCGAACAGGACAAAATGTTATGGCCACCTAAATATCCAATGTCCAGATTGCGAACAGGACTAAATGTTATGGCCACCTAAATATACAATGTCCNAATGTTATGGCCACCTAAATATCCAATGTCCAGATTGCGAACAGGACAAAATGTTATGGCCACCTAAATATACAATGTCCAGATTGCGAACAGGACAAAATGTTATGGCCACCTAAATATCCAATGTCCAGATTGCGAACAAGTAAAAGAGCAACTCGCAGGAATTCCTACGTGAGGGTGATGACACGGATGGAAGGGGCTACTGGCAGCACCCACTGGCCAACGGGGCTTCCCTCCTGACCAATTTTATCCTAACCTAACCTAATCTAACCTAACCTAGCCTGACATAGCCTAACCTAAACTAGCCTAGTCTAACCTAACCTAGAAATAGTCGTGTATGTAATTTAGTTAAATTAATACTGACGAGGCTGAAATAACGTATGACTACTAGGCCCCCGTGGGCCACCCCTATTATCAAATTTGGGGCAAGATAGCATAGAAACATGGCGTTTCTCCAATCTGGACTTCTACCCATGTATCAAAAATCTCATGCTCGCAATCTTAACTGTTCGGAATCAGGAGGCCACCAACTTGAATGGGTAGTAGGACGTTGTGCTATAAAAAAATATTTAAAATTAATATGTATTGTTCAAAAGTAT
The DNA here is from genome assembly GCA_902151455.1 of Timema bartmani. Classification (NCBI taxonomy): domain Eukaryota; kingdom Metazoa; phylum Arthropoda; class Insecta; order Phasmatodea; family Timematidae; genus Timema; species Timema bartmani. Next base: position 21,504 of record CABFWB010005703.1, on the reverse strand, counting down.
ATTTTAGTAAAAGTGTCATACAATCGTATATAAATAATAAAGAAAGGTAACTGCTACAGTGGCCGAACAGTCCAAGGCATCACTCTCGTATTAGATGGGCCTGCTGAAAAAGGGGGGTTAGGGGTTCGAATCTAGGTCGGGTCTACTGAGAGTGGTTTTTCCTAAATTGTTTCCCATTCTCCTTCCACGAAAATCAGGGCAGATATCCTCTAAAATTCCTTCCTCATCTTTATACCATTAGAGTAATTTTCATCTATGCGTTAACTTGAACAAATATTAAAACGAGGTGATAAATAAATACTAGTCAGGATTTTTTTTCTAAACAAAAATATGTTGGCTATATTGAATATATATAGGGTGACCTGACGGTCTAGGGGTAAGGTGTCAAACTTCTGTGCTGGGGTTTAGGGATTCAATCCTGGGTCCCAGCACAGATTTATCTGATTGCCACACCCTTCCTTCACCTCTGACAATATGTGTATTAATCACAACTTGTGAATGTGTGGAGTGTCAGGCCTCCACCGTGGTTCGGATCTCACGCTAAACTGTAGGTTCTCCAATTCATCTCACAATCACCCTACCATTCATTACACACTAGCATAAGTGAGTATAGCCCGAACGGTTAGTAAGACGTGGTGCTAATAATAATAATAATAATAATAGTAATAATAATATTGAATTTCCCATGCTTATATATTTAGGTTTTGCCCAGCTAGTTTTATTTTTAATTATAATAGTGAAACAAAAACATAGGTGATTAAATAATTAGTGAAAGTCATTGTACAATGTAGCAAATAATAATTTATATTTTGAAAATTTTGAAATGGTCCACAACTCATGATATTTGTGTTATTCATGGATGTAGCACACATAAATCTTCCTGGCTGCATTTGAATTAAAAGAAGTCAGTGAAAGAAAAATTCGACACAAGAAGAGTGTTTGGTAAATAATCGAAATTATGTGTTGTAAAGGAGCAAACCGGCGAGCAAACATTGCGATGAGAGCAAAAGCGTTACGTGTATGTATAAGCGAAAGAGGGATATTACCACAAAGATCTAAACAAACAGCCTAGCAGAGGGAACTATTGATTGCCGAGCCTCTATAGTGAGGAGAGGTAGAATCATGGGTCAGTTGAGTTGCGGAGAGCTGAATTTCAAGTCCGCGTGACCTGAGATGCAAACCAGATAGATGCCACCATGAAAACTTCCGCCAAGTAGGCAGCACTTTATCTAATGAAAGGATGTACTCCTCCCATATATTAGTAAATTATTTAGGCTGTTTAGCTTAGATTAGGTTCCTTATTCTTATACAGGGTATTATTTTCTAGCCACCCACACACGTGGGCAAGAAGGTCAAGGCATCAGTCTAGTCAAGTCTGGTCTGTTGGAAACGATGAGCTCGGGATTCAAATCCCCACTGGATGAACTGAGGTTTTTGGCCAAAGAGTTTTACGCCCTTCCTTACAGACAAATGAGGGTATATTTTACTCTAAAATGGTATATTTTTCAACCTTAACCTATTATCATCATCATTAAACTGATAGCCCTGGACGTGATGCATGATACTTTGTTTTTAGAAACAATATTTGACAGTAGGTGATAACTACTATCAATAAACACATAGAAAAGTGAATGTCATATGAGGTAGCTTATCTTGCCCCTAAGACTACTTGGGAGAAGGGTGAAAGACTATGACTCTCGTGATCAAAGTGACACTTGTGTGTTTTACTAAACGGAGACTATATTTTGTCAGAACAGCGTGTTACAATCCTGATTTTAGTTGTTTTTTT
>CABFWB010005703.1:5690-19639 GCA_902151455.1 Timema bartmani | reverse complement strand
GGGGGGGGGGGGGGGGGGGGGAGGCTTACCAACACAGACACGCTGTTCGCAGTAGTTTATAGTGTTAACCCTGAGCAAATTCAAAACCAGAAAACTGATTGTGTCTATCTGAATCCACCCCTGTACCCCCCCTCTCATTTCATCACCCCCTTTCCTCGCACACTTTCAAATACTCTTGTATTTTATAAACGCCATACACATCCCCTACCCCATATCCCCTCAAACTTCAATTTGCAATGTCGGACAATGGCTAAAGAGTGAAACTATTCACCAAGGGGAAATGATCATCGAACGCAAACATGAACAAATTATTTGCGATACGCGATATAAAACTGCAATATTCCCTAAGGAATTTATGTTCTGCAATCAATGTAATTGATAGTGCTAATGAACGGACCGCATATATAACGGATCATAATTAAATAAGCCCTCCTCCCTTCTTTCCCGTTCGGTGTTTAAATTTATCGTTTTGTCAGATTTTACGTCTATTTATTTTTTCTTCCTGTTTGCCGATTAAACTAAAAGCATTTAATGGTTACACGTATGTGTCTATATTTAAAATTGGACATGTATACAATAACACATTTTCAATTACTATGTTTTTTTAAATAATGTTTTGGCGTTGGTGTCTAAACAGTATCGGAAATTTAAATATAGCTTTAAATAACTTGTATGACACTGATGAAACATGTTTACTGTATCCACAGAGTCCCACAGATGAAATCTCTTCCCTCTTTTAAAATAAGCTGGGAGGATTTACTGCATGGATAGCTTACCTGGCTTTTAGCTAGAGGTTCAGGTTTTAAATATAAAAAGCTGGGGATGGTGTTCAATACCCTTCCGACCAATTTTATTGAAGTATCTCTTATATCTCCTTCATCTCACTCCCCATGAATTAAGTCGAGAGTGGGCTGCTCTCAAGTTAACAAGTTGAACGAGAACGAGACATCAGACACTCTTCAGTGGCAGAATGGTCTAAGGCATCACTCTCGTGTTAGCTTAGCTTGCTGAAGACGAGAAGAACAGGGTTTGAAACCTAGAAGTTTTTTCCTAAATTGTTTACCACTCTCTTTCCATGAAAATGCGGGTAGACTACCTCTAAACTGCTTCCTTTTTCATTCTTAGCCCACTAAAGTAATTATCATATATGCATATAGCACTTATCATGTATTAAAACGTGGGTGAATTATCAATTTTAATTTTCTAATCAGATAGGTTATACAAATATTAATTTCAATAATTTATTTCATTGGGGTCATTTTAAGATCAACCTGATTTGAACAGCACATGACTAACAAATCAACTTAATGTTAAATCAGACACCAGAGTCAGTCAACCGGTCCTTAATTCACAACTGGGAGGTGAAACCCAGTTTCACGACGTGATGACTTTTTCTGCCATGCCGGGATTCAAAAACTACTTAGGAAGAATGATACCTACCATTTAAGCACTTTTATCATAGGTAAAACGATTGGTTTCTAAAACTAGTTTAAAATATTTTAAATCTATTATTCTTACCCATTTAGTGTAAACTCAAAATACTCAAAATAGTTCTTGGTTTATGAGCCTATGGATGAAATTCAGGTGTCAGTAAAATATTCCCGGTCCTTTTTTTCGAAACGCAGCTCACTGAAGGGGGTTGGTTACGATTGGGACGCAGCTCGATACCGGCCACCGTTAGTTATGGTTTTCATCGAACATTAAACAAATACTTACTCTTTCACTTCAAACATTTGCTAGAACGGATTTTTAACCGATAAAATACATTCCAATTTTCATAGAAAGAGTCTTATCTGATCTGGATATCATTTCACGTGTTAATACGTCAAGACACGAGGTCTTCCGGTTTCACTTTTGAAATAAATCATCAATAGTTATATAATATTTTTAATAAGATATAGTAAAATTTGATAAATGCTGACAGTAAAGAAAAAGTTTTATTCTCCAAAAGTCTTTTAGACTACTAACAAACTTATTTATAAATAAAAGAATTAGCTCTAGCCACATCGCTCCTTCAGAAACATTACTTATGTGGTTAAAAAAAAGAGAAAACAGACGTTAAAGATCGCAACTGTAAAATATGANAAAAAAAAAAAAAAGGAAAAGAAAAAGATAGTTAAGTTTTACAAGTCCATTGAGACTCGTCTAGTGGGGAAGAGAAAACGTAAAATCTGCGTGTGGGATAAAAAGAGAAAGTATATAATGCAGAGAGAAAGAAACGCTTTGTGTTGAATGACAAAGTGGCCCAGCGTGGGTTGGTCTATGCATAGTTTATAATAGGCTAACTCCATCCCCTCCCTAGGGGTGGTTAGAAGGATTGGAGGGGCAAGACGGATTGCTGCAGGTGTATGAGACGAGAATACTGAGTAGAAACGAAAGGGGGTTAAAGTGGGGGTAGCAAAACTCCTTACACTCTCTTAGAAAGATGGATACTTTCACATCGAGATTCATCAGAAGCGAAGGAAAGATGATAAATATAAGGGGATGAGGTGGCCACAGGAATGTATTTATGGTTTTTGGTGTATTTAATGTATATTTTATAAACAAATAATCATTTCAACACACGACTTACACACAAGCCTAATAGTAACCCTAGGGTACGGTCAAGTTCCTCCACGAGAACTGGTTTAATCTCTTATTCGAGAAAGGTCCCTTAATTCCATGGTCGAATTCCTCCATTGGGGGTGAGAGGGTCATTGGATTCCTCCACTGGCAGGGCGGGGAGAGGGGATCTTAATTCTTCCATGATAATCACCTAAACATTGTCAACATCAGCCACCAACTTTACCAAACAGTCCTCCATGTTTGAACAATGTAAACAACACTTCGTACACAGTTGGCTTCACTTTGTGCACATTTTGCTTCGAAAAACCGTTGATGCTCAAAAAATACTAATCCAAATATATATTAATAGAAATAAGGACGTTTCTTTGTAAAAAAGAGTTGGTTATTCCTAATATTTATTTTAGTTTTCATTAATAGTTTAATTTATTTCGTAGAGTTTACACAATAGCAGAAGACAATATTCCACCATGTTGGATATCTGGCATACCGAGGAATGAGGTCAGACCATCATTCGTAGCAAACCGATACCCTCGTGATCACAGACACCCCAACCCTCCCCTTACCTAGCAAGCGTTTAGAGGATGCAATTTTGTGATTTGAAGCAAGGTGTGGACTGATGACTCCCAGGGGGCTGCCCGGGGACGTCTATAGGATCGGCCCTCCCTCTCACACTTTCACACTCACGTTCTCACACTCAATCTTTAACACTAACAAGCTCAATATCACACACACTCACACACTCACACACTTACACAATCATCGCTCTATCTCACATTTTCTCAGTTCTTCATTATCTTTCTATCTCTATATTTTATAGGTATATAATTTGATAATCCCACTTCCGGTAATTGAAATTACGAGAAAACGGTTGAACCGATTTTGACAAACTAACACTCATTTTAAAAGGTAGAGGTCCAAGATGTCAGCCAAAATAGTAGCCTAAAACTAAAACCCTAATTTTCTAGCGACTTTTCCAGCTTTTACTTCTGTGTGGGCATTAGCTCATCTGTACAATCATTCTTTGTTTACATCACCATTGAAACTATGATTTGTGTATTTTTGTCTATCAGTAAACTAAAATATTTCTCTTTCGTTAAACATAATAACAGCTCAATTCTTACTTGAGTGGTTTGTTACAATGAATAGATATATTCAGTTAGGAGAGGGGTTGTTTTAAATTTCTCATCGTGACGTGAAGGGGGAAAATATACGTTCTGGAAAGTTAAATTTATATGTAAAGTTGATGGCCTTTGACGAGTAAACTTTTAACTAAAAAGTCGAATGAGGGCTTGTTATATAGATGTTTTCCCAATAAAACGCTTAGAATATATTTTAGTGCAGCCATCGCTGCAACGATCCACTAGTATATCTAAAACTCATAATCTCGAATAAAAAAAAGATGTTATCGATTACAATACTTTCTTTATATGTTAAAGTAAAAACACTTTTAACACACACCTAAGAGACTCCTGATTATAATCGACACCGGAACACTTGGTAAATATTCACTTACATTTTCAGATTTGAGATGTGTCCAAAAACTTAGATCAACCGATAGCGCATCAGTCTACTGATCTAAATTACCCTCACTCACTTCCTGAAAGGAGCAAAACGTATTTTTGTAGTACATTTACTCTTTTACGTTAAATGGTAGCTTAATAATTTCGGATATGATTGCTCTGTCAGACTGAATTGTTAATACACTATGGGTCATCCCACAAACCACGCAACCATGCTGAAAGGAGGGGATACTATTGTGTCCACATGGTGTTACATGGAGGGAGGGTGGCTACATCACAGTATTACGTAACACATATCTTATGATTAAATTTTACGTTGAAAAAGTATTATTGTTTTCATCGCTAACAAACACACTTATAAATAACTTCAGATTATGGGTAGTATTAAATCTTAGTTCCTTTTTTAGTGTTACAAAAGCTTCCCTATTAAATAATAACATTCACTCTTGATGTGAAAAGTTACGTAACACAGATTTGATGAGGGAAGGGGAGGGTGGGGAATACTCTTATATCTACATGGTGTTACATGGGGGAAGGATGGGTCAGAAATGGTAAGCTAAAAGCGTTCCGTGGTTTATGGTTGACACCCCGAATACTAGATCGTATATCTTTCCCGTCATCAGCAGGCCAGTCTAACAAGAGAGTGACGCCGTAGACCATTCTGCCACCGAAGCGTTTTTTTAAAAATATAGCTCTAGAAATAACATAAATTAGATCCCAGACCAATTATTTTATCAGTGGAAGGGAACAAACGATATATTTTAATGAAAATGGTTGTTTAATCTTTCTTGGAATCGAGCATGGAATCTTTGTTATATTTATGTATGCATGATATCGACTGAGTCAAGAATTCTTGTTACTAGTGAGGATAAAAATATGAATAGTACTTGGAAAATGGGGGGAAAAGTCACATCACACACATTTTCCAGGACAGTAAATCTTAAAACCCGCTTTGGTGTCCGCACGGTCTAACGCGCTACTCTGGCAGTAGACTAGACTTCCGATGACGGGCAGATTGATGTTCGAATCTCGGTCGGGTGTACTGAGGGTAGTTTTCCCAAAATGGTTTTCCTCTCTCCTCCACGCAAATGCGGGTACACTTCTTTAAATATAACCTTACTAATCCTAAAAATAATTAGCGTGATTAGTACATAAGCGTGTAACCCAAACGGGTAGTAAGAATCAATGTTAAAAAAAATCCCTTTTAAATCTCAAATCCCAGTAGGACCCCAGCAATTACTATATATATTTACTTTACATCCATTAATGTTTTTAGCCTGTGGCCTGGGTCAGTTTTTTATTCGAGCCATATATTTTACACTACCAGTTTTCTAGGCCTGTTGTAGCTTCATAAGCCTTGTAATCTAACTTAAGACTATAGGACAGGCACAACGTCCAGTCCCCCTGGCTGTTAATTCATCACTGTGAAAAGGTAAGCTGATATTTTTATCAATTATACATTTTTTGACCGTGCCGGGAATCGAACCCGGTACCCTTAGCTCAGTAAGCAGACATGCTACCAAATGAACTAAGGTGTTGGACTCTATATATATTTAGAGAGAGAGACATAGCTATACCTCTTTTAACCATAAGCTAAAGTGCACTAGAAAGGTCTCATGATTGTCTAACAGATGGCAGCACTAATTCATTTTGAGTTAGAATAGGACTTCCCCCCTTTTCCCTTGTAACCGTTATTATATGAAACTACGTAAATGAAAAAGTTTTTTCTATATTTAGTACAGTGACTAACAAACAAAGTGACCACCGCAGAAAAGTAAAGAGCCGACGATTGAAACTGTACAGCAGTTTACCGAGTTAATCGCTAATGTTCAATTAATAAAGATAATTAGTTTAACTTACACTATCTGAGTACACGATGATTACAACATAAGAACGAGATTTACAAACTCGCTTAACCTAGCCCAACCCTTTAGTAATCACACAAAGCAGCAGGGATTGTACTAGATAAAGGTGATGTAAACCAAACCGATTCTCAATTCTTGGACCAGCCGCTGGGTTTGAACCAAACATAGTCTAGTAGACCTCCGACCGACCTCTCTAACTACCTCGAGCCACGGAGATCGTCTCTATTCAATAAAAAACCAGAGAATACTGACACTCTCGATACCTCTCTCTCCTCTCTCTTTTGATGTGGTCACTGAGAGAACGTAGGGGGGTGGGGGTGGGGGGGAGGTAAAGGGAGGGAGTAGCGAGAGACTCCCGCGGGTTGTTTCCAAGCGATAGGTCCCCAGGTGGTCGTACCCCCCTTACCCTTTTCAGTACCCTCACCCCTCACTAGAGCCTCAACAGGTCTGTCTACCCGCCTCCAGCCCTTCTCTCATCCTTCACCGGCCTACAGACCCTTCCTTCCCTTTCGGCCAACACGAACACACGTCACATTCACACCTATAGGAAAGCGATGATTACCGTGGCGCTGCAAGTAAAAGTGACTCAAGTCATTAACAAATTGTTATGCTTCTCGCATTACCTTTTTTCTTTTTTACGCATCACATCTTATTACCCGTCCGACCTGTCAATTTATTTACACTAATGAGAGAGAGCTAAGGAAATACAAATATCTAGAGAATTCACCCGCACTTGCGGGAATGGGAAGTCATTTAGAGAAAAAATTATAACTTTAGTACATCCTTCTATGATTTTAATCCCAGCCTGCAAGACACCGGAAAACCATGCCAGATGAGGTGGACGTATTAACCAACGTGCCTGCTTATTATCATTTACAAGAGAGCATGAGCGTTGCACGACCTTTATAGCTAACTTAAAAGGGAATATAAGTGTTGATCTTTCTCTATAGCTTACTTACAAGGGAGGATAAGCCTTAACTGGACTCTATCACTCACTCACAAGGGGATATAAACGTTGATTGGGCCCTACATCTCATAAGGGAGGACAACCATTGATCGCACTCTACAGCTTACTTATAAGGAAGGTTCAACCATCGATCAGTCCCTACAGCTAACAAACAAGGGAGAACAACCATTGACCGACCTCTGCAGGTCACCTACAAGGAAGAATAACCGTTGACCGACCCCTAAAGCTCATCTACAAGGGAGAACAACCGTTGATCAACCCCTAAAGCTCATCTACAAGGGAGAACAACCGTTGATAAACCCCTACAACTCACCTACAAGGAAGAAAGACAGTTGACTGACACCTACAACTCACCTACAAGGAATAAAGACCGTTGACCGACACCTACAGCTCACCTACAAGGAAGAAAGACCGTTGACTGACACCTACAACTCACCTACAAGGAAGAAAGACCGTTGACCGACACCTACAACTCACCTACAAGGAGGAAAGACCGTTGACCGACACCTACAGCTCACCTACAAGGAGGAAAGACTGTTGACCGACACCTACAGCTCTATAGCTCCCTTACAATGGAAAATCACTGTTGAGCGACAATTTGCCAACCACTACAGCTCACTTACAAGGGAGGGTAACAGTTTACCAGAATAAAGAATGGTCAACTTGGACTTGATCACTTTTACTAAAGAGTCCACGAAATTGTACAAATGTATTTACACACATGTATGTATAAATACAGCAGGCTACGTGACGCAGTGGTGTCGCCATCAAAGCTAGTTTTAAGCTAGCATTGAAAAAACCTAACAAAAAAAATCTCAACCCTTGATCCGATTACTAACGCATTAGAACTACAGCGACTCTCTGTTGAAAATTTAAAATTATTTATGTATAGATGGTTTTCATTCCATGATATGTAGACTATACATTTATTAAACAAACTAAAACCATTATTTAATAATAATTATACAGTACATTCATACACACAACACATATACAGAGTCTACCGTAACATGTTGAACCCACTTCAATGGTAGACAGGAGAAACAGAAAAAATTTTTAGAGTTCATATAAACATATGTCCCATTTGACCTTGTTTCTGAACTACAGCCAAGTGATTCCACAACTGTTTGTATACCATACTCGATATCTCTTAGACCTATTGCAATTTCTTAGCCGACTAATTATATATTAGCACATGACTTACAAACTAACTTAAATCTAGTATAGACACAACATCTAACCTCACGGCCATTAAATCCATCACTGGGAAAGGGTAAACTCACATTTCATTAATGGTAAATTTTTTGGTCATGGTGGAGAATCGAATCCGTGACCTTTATACTTTTTGTGCAGACATGCAACCGACTTAGCTAAAGTGACGAACATCTTTTAAATAATTGTTTTAAGTTTCGCTTAATTTTTCTTTAAAATATATTAAAATTAGTTGACTGGTGTCAATGCCACTATTTTCTATGCCACTATTTTCCCTACTTCATCAGTGATAACATTTTCGGCCATGCTAGGATTAGAAAATGCGGAAAGCCCGAGCGGGTAGTAAGATGGTGTACGCATACTTCTGGTCTGTAAAACCAAAACCAAAACAAACCAAACAAGAATGTAAACGGAAAGTTTGAAAAGGAAGTACAGCCTTTTATAAAATAAACAAACACACTTTCTGTAAATTAATCAATATGTATAAATAAATACATCAATCACAAACACTACTATTGAAATGACGACGTCCGTAATTATTTTGCCTTCATCTAGTCAGACGTTAATTAACGAGCCCTTCGGCAGGAGAGCAACAATGGATTGTGACTCATTATTTGAAAGATTCTCTCCAACCCATTAAATACCTAGATTGTTACAATATGTTTTATTATTGGAGTTTCCCCCCCTTAGCTCTAGACAAGAGGAAAACTTTTATACTTATGGGAATCACTCGGTCACTCACTATTTATATCGATATAACAGTAAAAGGTGGATTTTTTATTTAAGGCCATTCGAAAATAAAATCTTATTGCACAATTTTAACAAGTGTAGCTCTAATTATAAGATATAAATAGTTATTCTATGATTTCAAATAATTACAGTTCACAAGCTGTAAGGCATAAAACTTGCTATTTTATGTTTTAGAGTACCTTTGTTAAGGTTAAGTAATTACTAATTTATGAGACTGATCTTAATTATAAATATACATTCATATGAGCTGTACACAATGAAATATTTATATTATTATTATTATTATTTATAATAATAAATAATTTCAATTTCCTTTATTATTGTGCTGTTGAGAAAATCAAACAGCATTGATATTGATAATAAGAACAGAAATTAAAACAGTGAGCAGAATAATGCGAATTTCGATATTAGAGGTAGAACATGAACTGATTTAATTAATTCTACGCTTGTGCACTAATTACACTGAGGGGGTTAGGGGGGAAGAAGGTTGAATTTAGAGGAAGTGTATCCTCACTTGTGTGGAGAGAGAGAGTGGGAAACCATTGAGGTAAAAAACACAATAAGTACACCCGACCGGGATCGAACCACGATATTCCCGTCATCGGTAGTCTAGTCTATTTCGAGAGTAGCGCCTTAGACCATGCGGCCACCGAAACAGGTTATACACTTTTAAAGATTGCGCAATAATTTTATTTATTATAGAATTACCTTAGGTACCACACAAAAAAAAACTCGCCTGGAAAGAGGATGGAATATCATGTGATAGATAAAACAAATTCAGTTCAAGCGTTTGGGATCGAAGTTAGGCTTCCTGGGTCAAACTATACCTCAAACGCAAAAGTAATTAATTTAACCAGTTAATTTAAAAAAATAGGAATATCCATTTAAAAGCTTTTCATTTGATTGGAAAACAGTTTCACACGAAATAATTAAATACCATAATTAAAATTCTGTTTACAGGCAAGCAAGTGTTCGTTAAATCCAAAATCTGTTATTCTTTTGTATTGGATTTTACAATAACGATTTAGTCACCCTACACACGCTTTCCTCCCTTATGGGTCACACTCAATTTTAATGATCAATTATTTTGTAATTTTTAAAATGTTTTACCAACCATACTAATTTTATTTAATTTATTTTAACATTGTAACATTTATCTGCAGTTCAGTTTTATTTAGTGCTTTGTATACCGGTATTTATATATATAGTTGTTGTTGAAGGAAAGGTAAAAATATCCTCAGGACCTTTAGTTGTCACGTATCTGGCTGGCTGTATCCAGTGTAATGCATCTTTCAGCGGTGTTGACACTCCTCGTTAGTATTTAACGTAGGGAAGGGGATGGTGAGTACCGGAGTGCAGGGGTGTGGGTTTGTTAAGGGTGCTGAGGGGTTGGTTGGAAAGGGAAGAAGAGAGAAGTTCAGAGAGGGAGGCGAGTACCCGGTAGAGCATGTAATGTCATGGTAAAACAAAAAAATATTTTACCTGTTTGTGTGTGTGTGTGTGTGTGTGTGTGGATGTGTTGTTTTTTATTTGCCGTTTTTAAATCCCCTCCCCCCCCCTTTGCTACTTGTTATGCAAGATTTGTTTTTATAGAGATACTATAATTTTCATACCGCCATTTGTGACTCTTGAATGGTAGGTAGCTATTAGCTGGAGGTTATCTAAATATTTATGGCAATATGAGTTTTTTTTAGTAGTAGGTGCTTTAGCAAGGCCTATAGGCTACCTATATGCTGTTATTATTACGTGGTTGAGAAATTATGTAAACAATTAAAAAAAACATATTTTCACTAAAGATTGTTTTACTTTCCCATGTGCAGTTCAAGTATTAAAATTATTTTTTAAACGTAAAAAAAATCTTATTTTTTAAATTTTAAATACAAATTGATCCTACGAGGTTAATAAGAGTGTTCTATTTTAAAAGTGTGTCTTTCACTTTTTACATATCAAGTGCCCAAGCGAAAGTTTCTTGATAATTGTTATCTATAAATTATCTTAGAGTTATATAGATATATAAAACTCTAAGATAATATATATATATGTATTACTCTAAGATAATATATATACTAGGTATGTGTGTATAATATGTCCGAAAGCATGTTTGAAATATTTTGACTGAATATTTCATACTGGTATTGAGATTTTTGAGAATGTTTCCTTTTTTCTTGAGATTGTCAGACAAGACGAATAGTTGTACTTATTTTCTGACGTGAACTAATGTGTATATTATAACCCGATCTATTTTAACATTAGAATGGTCGACAGTGAAACAGAATTTTTGTTACCTAAAGATTATAAACTTTCTAAAGTCATAAATTATGTAACCCCACATCTTACAAATAAAATTAACCTAGTTTAATAAGCCTAGTAATACACACATAGCATTACCACTTAGATGTTTACTAATACTACACGCATAGCATTACCGCCTCAATGTTTACTAATACTACACGCATAGCATTACCGCCTCGATATTTACTAATACTACACACGCATAGCATTACCACCTAGATGTTTACTAATACTACACACGCATAGCATTACCACCTAGATGTTTACTAATACTACACACGCATAGCATTACCACCTAGATGTTTACTAATACTACACACACATAGCATTACCACCTAGATGTTACACCCGGAACCGAGCCAGGGTACCTTAGAACTGTCGTGACCACTTGACACGCACCAAAACGGTCAAAGCTATCTGTGACTACCCCCACCAGTCTAGGTATGACCGTAAAGACGTAACAAACTAACGGGGGCAGTGTGATACAATTCTTTATTAATACGCTAGAAAATAGTATGTTGTTAGCAACCTCGTAGGCAGTAACGGGGTATTGCAAGATTAATAACCTGGTAGCCAGGTATTAAGGGATATTGTGAGAGTCAGCACAAACAATATCGCCCTAAAAGATTTTAAGAGGGGTGCTTTCTTCCCTTGTCTTAGACCACAGAGGGTAGCACTGCAACCGGTACAGGAGTACGGTTAGGCTACTTGGTCCACGTTGGATCATGAGGACCAATGGGAGTGTTTTCTTTTTCTTTAATATTAAAAAAAAATGTCAATCGAGTCGAGTAAAGTAGACTCGTTACTCTTGTCTCGCCGTGCTTAGGCCAAGAATGCTCCCGGTTCAACTCTTGGGAGTCATGTTTTTGTAAATTATTTATCAACATCTCGCGTTAGCCGCTCAGGTGGTCGCCGCGGGTCTAGCTATTATAATAAAAAATCAGGCGTGATTGTTATTAGTAGTTTATATTACATCACGTATAAAGCAAATGATACTGTGAATTTATCCTAAATCTGTTGACGGCCATTCTCAGACTATTTGAGATACGTGGTGTATATTAAGTGAAATATAATAAATAGTTATTTACATATATGATGTTTTATTAATTTAACCAACACATTGCAGATAATATACGATCACTACACAGCTATATATTAAAAAATAAACATTCATTCAGTGACGACTTCATTTCATTTGCGAAGCCATTACGATTATATACAGGCCGGCCACGAAAGCGAGTGTGTTAGCTGATGTCCGTTTCTGCGCGTAACGAGTGTTAAAAGTCTAGGAGTTTAAAGCAATAGGAGCTTAGGGCCATATTTTTGCAGCTTTTATATAAACATATTTTCCTCACATGATGAAAGCAACAATTCTTGAATATCTGTCAAGGGTGTCCGTGAATTTAATAAAAGCTTTTTCTCTTAATTTAAAAAGTTTGTCATCTAATGTTGTGATCATGAAAGATATTCAACAGTAACATTTTTTAGATATTTTTCAGTATGACACAGCCGAAGCACAGTCCTACGAGTGTAGATTCTACTTTACGGATCTTAACTGTCAGTGGGGAATATGTTTTTTATATTGTGATTTTATAGCATGAGTGTGTAAATTTGTCAGGTCTTGTTTTTAAATTTGATTGATTAAATTATTAGCGTATTTTGTTTCTATATTACAGAGGACTAAATGAAAAGAAAAACCACTCTGCAGGTAAAATGTCCATTGGATGGGTCCCATTATTAGAAGAAATGGCTTATTGTGTATGTTTTAAAAGACAAAATGGAAGGCAAAAAGGGACCAAGAAGACCACAATTAAAGCTGATTGATGACCTCAAACAAGGATAGAAGATGACGCTGTTAATAGGACATGCTGAATGACTCAATTTGGACCAGGAAATGGAACTGTAGATGGACATAGCACCTAATAAATAAACTACAAATTTATTGGTCACTGTTACATTGAATTAATCCTCTAGCCTAGACCATCCAAGCATTAAAAACAAAAGTGACCGTCGACACCTCTTACGAATTAAATGTATTAATTAACACTGAAAGAGGAACAACAAATATAATTACACTTGGAGGCTGTTTGTAGGTATTCCGGAATGCATCCGAGAGAAAAGAAAACTACTTGAATTGTGAATTGAGAAAGAAAAGAGAAGAAAGATAATAAAAGAGAGCCTTATTTCTAGTCAACAACCTTTTTATTAACTCGCCATGGAAAATTCTTTTGAAGACTCAAGATTCAGAAGAAAAAAAACTCCCAGTGATCAATAATTTATAAATAAGGACCAATAGACTGTCTTCCTGAACCACTGTCTAATTTTATACTCCCTATCGCCCGTCATCTACAACCACTTTTTGTCATGTCATGTAAAAAAATTATTGTATTTATTATAGGAAGTTTAAATCTAGATTCCCCTTTCATCAAGCCTAGTCTCATAATTCCACAAATAAGATTAAAAAGTCATTGGAATTGAGCTAATGTCATATTTTCACAAACTTTTTATATTAATAAAACTAAAACTAAAGGATTGTTAGTAAAAAAAAGAGCCCTGTTGAAATCATCCAAATTTATTTTGGCTTGAATCTTATTTTGACATAGCGTATCATAGAATTAAATATATTGAATTAGTACTGAAAGTCTGCGTGCCAATTTCTCGCTTACCAATGTGCCCCCCCCCCCCCTTAACCAATTAAATTCTTTTATTTTTAATAAGTTGTGACCTAACACCAAATTTTCTCCCTCCTAGAAAGGGGGAGAGATCTTGATGAAAAAA
>CABFWB010005702.1:0-41653 GCA_902151455.1 Timema bartmani | reverse complement strand
GTTTTATAGATACATAATTCTTTTTATAAAACTTAAAATATTAAATTTAAATTCAAAATATACACAATTGTATAAATTACTTCACCTACTGTTGATGGCAATTGTTATATACAACATGCATGCTCTGCTCTCTGCAGGACAGCCCACCTCTCCCCTGTATCAATAATTCAATACAACATTAATGCTCTGCAGGACGGCCTAATTTTCCCCTGCACCTGCTGGCGATGGCAAGCATTCTATACAACATAAATGCTCTGCAGGACGGCGTAATTTTCCCCTGCACCTGCTGGCGATGGCAAGCTTTCTGTACAACATAAATGCTCTGCAGGATGGCCTAATTTTCTCCTGCACCTACTGGTGATGGCAATCATTACAAACAAGATGTATTTTGGCACGACAGCCTAACTTACCTCGACATTTTCTTATTTTTATTTGTCAGCACTGCGTCTTACTACCTGTTCGAGTCATACGCTACATTTGCTGTTGATGTAGCAATGGCGCCCACCAAATGGTTTATGCTTGACACACGAGTATTCAAACAGTTTTTAGGGTGTCTAAAAATATTACTATAAGAACAAAATTAACTTTCACTGAAGGAAAGAATGGCCTCCTCACCTGCTCTTTCTTGTCCTTGCGCCTAACCTTGATAAACTTTGTTCGCCCGGCGTGGTCCACTATTTCGAGTTAAAAAGTGCCAGATGTATTATGTGACAACAGTTGCTTGCCTGTTGTGGATACATATTTTTACAGTCGCTTTACTCTCGGAGCGAGAATCGACCTAACGATTGCTCTCTCTTTCTAAGAACTAAAGCAGACCCGCATTGGTGGGCACATAGACAAAGGTGTCAGTATCGTCTGGTCTGATTTGATGGTGACGGGGAGGACGGGGCTAGAATTCTGTTCACTTATACCGAGGTGGTTTTTATTAAATGGTTTTTCAGGTAAATGCGGGTACATTTCCTCTAAACTGTGCTTGCCTTATTCTTATTTTATTATTGTAAATATCCATTTAACCCGGTTGGGTACAGTTCACTTTACATAGGAAAGGGTTTATCTGACAGATAGAAAAGTTACTAAATCTATGTTCACGTAACTCACTTCAGTCAAAGGCGTCACTCTCTCAATAGACTGGATGCCGATGACGAGGAGATCAGGGTTCATAACTTGGTTGGGTGTACTAAAGATATGTTTTTCAAATGGTTCTCCACTCACTCTCTCTCTCTCTCTCTCTTTCCCCACATAAATGCGGGTACACTTCCTTTAAATTCAACTTTACTCCTTCCTAACACAACGTAATAATTGTACATATGAGCAGAATCCGAACGAGAAGTAACACGCGGTGCTAAAAAGATGATATATCTTCATCTATTCATAAGGCGTCACTTTTGATAGATAATATCAATACATACAAAATAAGACCAATAACGAGCCTATGGAAAATGTATCAATTTTAACCATATTAATATAGATTTATCTTTTTAAAGGAACCTTCTATGCAAATTGGACTGTAGTAGTGAATGTAAAAAAAACCCAACTAAATCATACTCGCTTCGTTGGTCGTATCGTTGTTCTCAAACCTTTCCCAATAGCCGACCATTTGATAAGCGTTAGCTAAACAAGCGAACCACTCACCTTAATCTAGCAGTCACCTTGTCGAAACAGGACATTTTCTTATGTGTTTATCAGGCAGTAAAGACAACCTTGTTTCATATACACATTTATACAGTCCAGTTTTCATAGGACAGCTACTGTCAAGTCAAGTCATATGATCTGCTACTTTTGATATACTGTATTAAGGTGGCCCACGGGAAAGTAGCCAGCCTCCTAAATCCAGCAGGTGCCTCACTCTGAATTGGAGGAGGTCAATCCCCTTCCACTCTGGCTTGTGCTTTAGACAAGCAGTTCACTTGCTCGTTCTTCATGTCACAATATGGGTGGAAGGGGATTGACCTCCTCCAATTCAGAGTGAGGCGCCTGCTGGATATAGGAGGCGGGCTACTTTTCCGTGGGCCACCCTGTATATTAATGAAATAACACTAATAATGTAGTAAAATGTTTATGATTGTCAGCTCTTCTTATGAAATTTTGACTATACTTGTGGAACAAATTGTAATTGTCTTAGCAGCGTTAGCCTATCAATATTGTACTATTTTGATATATTTTATTTTTCACTTTATAATGAAAGAACAAATTTTGTAACTGTGGAGAAATTGCGACCTAAAGATTATGATGAATCTTTACGTTTATTATGCCCCATAACTGAACCCCTCAAATAAAGAACATTTTAATGTTGGATGAATATAGAAAATTGACAACGATTTTGTTTAGAATGTAACCTGGGGAGTATTTACAAGATATTATAATAATGATCACTCGGGATTAGATTACTTATTTTTCTAAACTTAGTTTCAAACTATAATAGACTATTTGAGGAATCAAATACGATTGTGTCATACCATTCATTTTCCTGTGGTCCCATCTGCGGACCTCCTGACACACCACCGCGGACCACTGTTTGGGAAACAATAATCTAAGTGGTCATTTTATCAATAGACTGGGCTGCTGAGGACGGTGGTATTGAAACTAAAGGATGTGTTTTGGTAACTGTTTTACCACTCTCCCTACACGCAAATGCGAGTACACGTTCTCTAATTTCTACCTTTTCATCCATAACAGATAAGCGCAACATGCGTTTAACCTAAACAGTTAGTAAAACGCGGTGCTAAGAAAAAATTAGGCTGGTTCACCTTCTATTAGGTAATATAGATTATTTAATTTTTTTCTTTTCAATGGCAGACTAAAATGCTTTCAGGGTAACTAGAATATATACATTTCACTTTATGGCAGTCCTCTTCCATTAATCAGTGATTTACCGCTCTATTTTACTGCTAAGGAATGATTATCTCCCTCACTCAGATAGTGATTGTGTGGACAGGAACATATTTTGCTAGTTTCTATCAAAATGTTTCGCAAAACTGATAAGCCATGTTTGTATACTGCGTTCCCCAATAGTCTATGTTGCCCAATTGTATTCCGTGCGATGACCCTACGATAAATACATAGGGCATTCAACTGGCGGTTGAATATTTCAGTGCGGGACGGCTGAACTGAAAAAACAACATTTTTATTGCAAAATTAAATATACGAACGTCACTTTAACGAGCTTTTCTTGTGTGGGAGTTGGTGGAAGTGTTGAGTTGTAAAAAAAAATATGAAAGATATTTTTAGGTGTACTTTAACCAACTAATATATATATTTATACACCAGCACCCGAATTACTGTGGATTCACACATTCGCCGAAAAACAAGCGCAAAACAGAAATTGTGTCACGTGACGAGCTCTGACACAATCACAAGATTTCCGCCTCATCGGCTAGACCGGCTCAGGTAAGCTCAACTTATCTTTATTTCGTCCGCTCTGCCTGAGATTTAATTTTGGCACGGGGAACCTAGAGTTTGAATAAACCGTGGTTTTTTGGGTTTCAAATTTGATAACCGAGGTTAACTGAGGTTTTTCGGTTTTTTATTGGTTTCATTAACTCTTTGTTATTTATATAAAAAAATTAAACCCTGATTTTATAATATTAAATATCTTGATTTTGTTCCTAGTAAGTTACTAAAAATTCCTTATTGTCCTCATTTAAGTGAAAAAATTTATAATATTCCCGGAAACCTTGTCGGTTAGAATTTTTATTAAAAATTCAATGGTCTAGTTTAATATTGCTTAATTTGTGCATGCATGTAAAGTAGAGCAAGAGTTGCGATAAAGATATTATTTATATTGGAGCTGCTCATTCTTCGACTTTATAGAAAACTTTTCTAATTGAGAAATAGAAAAATAGCATTTTTTTTAAAGAAAAATAAGCCCGAACACTCTTTTATTGTTTTTGATCAAGTATTTATAATTTCTATAGATAATTTTCTCACAGAAAAACAATAGTATTTACTGATTTTATCAGAAAAGCGTGAACAAAATTTATTACAAAAATTAATTCTCACCGAAAATATTCTTTCAGCATATCTTAATGTTAGTTTTAGTGTAAAAAGTGCTTCGTAAAGATGTCTATTATTTCTTTGCAGGGATTTTTAAACATGCAAATTCTTGCTTTAGAGATTGATTTTGATTCTTTTGCATTCCGAGATCTTTCAGTACATCTTTTTTGGCTTTACAAATCTCAACTTGTATTGTCAAGGGTGTAGTTGTAGTTTCTCTGGCTGCTCCTGTTCCTTACACCGTAATACGTATGCATTGTTCATGCATATTTAATTAGAGATAACACGAATAGCTAAACTGCGTACACAAAGGTAATACACGTTCTAAACAATATGACGCTTCCAGCGATTCCCCTGCATCGACCCTTCCATCAGTTTGCAGAATACAATGATAAAAATTACATCTATGATCCACAGGACTAATTATTAAATGCTGTTTATCTGCAGTCGAACGTGGCAATTTTTTAAAATCATCTCTTTTATAGAAAAACCGCGGTTTTCAGTTTCGGCTGGACTGCGATCCCAAACTCTAGGGAAACCTAATCAAATCTCAAAACCAACCAACCAACTCAAGTTAGTGCGCACGCGCATTCGAAAGCGCATGTGTTGTAGAACTAGAAGCAAACGGAGATCTTCTTTGGCTGTTGTGAGGAGAATTGAATGATTGAAATAACTCGTTAATGGATATAGAATATATATTTACCCTCTAGAAAACAAAATATTTTAATAATCAGCTGTTTTAAGTTTTCGTTGCAATGCATTATGGTTCAACATACAGCATGTGAATTGCTGCGCCATTCAAGCTGACTCTGCTCTCTATTTTTGGCGAACGTGTGAATCAAGCTTTAGGCTTACAAACAAACTTAATTCTATAACAGACACACCCACATAAGTTGGCACGTGGACCAAATGTCAGGCCCATCTAGTTTGATTTGCCTGTAGTGGTAGGGGAGAGGGTCGAACTAGAATCCCGGCTAAATGTACTGGGGGTGGTTCTTCCTCTTCACTCTCCCCACATGCAAATGTGTATACATTTCTTCTATAATTCTACCTCCTTCACCCTTACCTATATAGTATATTTTAAATCCTAACTAGCCTGGACATTTAGTGAAACGTGGCGGATAAAACAAGACATTCACAACACTCATCTAAATTTATCTTTGTGAAATTTAATAAATGGCACATAAGGCTGTACAATGCCAAACATATTTTTTAAACAAATTTCTGTTCCATTTAAAAGTATAGTTTATATAATTTGAAAAACTGCAAAATATGTTTTATTTAAAATGTTTTAAAATAATCTATTTGTGGGTTTTTTCTAACTCTAAATTTAATGTATAATTTTATATTTAAATTTTAATTGATAACTAGCAATATTTTTTCAAATAAGTTTCTTTATTTTAATACCTTTTTAAAAACACAGCTAACGAAAAAGAAAAACTGCAGATGATTTGGATTTATGGTTGTATTTTGGATCAAAGATTATCCTGTAATCCTCAATGCAGTAATTGGTCCTTTCGACGCTTGCCCCAAATATTTCACGCTGTGTAACGAGCAACAGAAAATTTACGTTTTATAAACTCTTCACTCTTCAGGTGTACATACGTATATTTGCTTAGCTTTCGTTCAACTGCTTCTCCACGCACTCTTTTACCTCGTAAACATTGACCTTATTTTAGCACTTAGTTCAGTACAAGTTGACTAGTACCAGTCCAGCCATTAAGACTACAATCATGAAATCTTGTACGTAATTTGAAGATAGTGCAAGTTGTATTTTTCCGCGATGTCAAGTACAAGCTCATGCGCAGTGGAGAACATGAGGGAAGAGCATGAGAATATTGAAGAGTGAGTTTATCTTTTATATTTAACAGACAAACTATAACTATATATATATTCTTTAAGTTTGAAGAAAGAGAATTTAATATCGTGTTTTGTATAGTATTTTTAATTCCTAGATACACGAACAATTTTTTTAAATAAATGTTATTTCTGTGTTAGCATAAAATATTGGCATAACATGTATGAAAATAACGACACTGTGAAAGTTTGTCGAAGTTTTCGTATTAGTTTTGTGTCGGTTATTTTGTGAGAGATTTTTATTAGGATCACATTTTACTACCCGTCCGGGATATCCGCCCGTTTACACTTATGGGGTAAGGATGAGGAAATTAGAATATATAGGATGTGTTCCCAAATTTTCATTGAAGTATACTCGCGCTAAAAAGAGTCCTATACACGAACTCCATGATGAACTTGAATCTGACTGAACAATCCTCGAAGCCGACTACTGATGATGTACCGAACCTGGCTCATTTCACCAAACAAGACAAACATGTCACTGTTGATGTTATCAGAGGGCCAGTGCAATCAGGCGATAGCGTTTGAGGGACTAAGGGCGGATAAACATATTGACATATTGTCAGGTTGCATAATGATGCGATATCATAATGACAAAACCTCGCATCTGTGGGCACGTGGATTAAAAGTCGTGATCATCTAGTCTAGTTTGGGGGTGAGAAGGTTGAGGTCTCGACTGGGTGTATTAAGGTGTTTTAATATATGGTTTCCCACTCACAAATGCTGAAACATTTCCTTTAATTCTGCCTTTCTTATCTCTACCCCGTCTATCTACTGCGGGAGTGAAGGAAAAGCTTGATTCACACGTTCGCTGAAAATATAGAACCGAGTTTGTTTGAGTAGCACAGCAACTCACACACTGTATGTTGACCCGTGATGCATTGCAACACAAACTTAAAACAGCTGATTATCAACAGATTTTATTTTCTAGTAGATGGACATATATTTTAGATCATTCTCCCGATGGATGTTTTCAAATTATAATGCTTTGTCGTGGCACAATCCAATACATCGATACACACACTTTACACTAACGGATTATTTCAAATATCCTCTCAACGGCCAACGAATCTGTCTGATTGCTTCTAGCTGTATAGCGCATGCGCACTGATTTGAGATGGTTGAGTTTGAGATTTGATTGGCTCTCCATTGCCAAACATCTTGGGCAAAGCGGACGAAGTAGAGATGAATTGAACTTTAGAAGAACATCTCGCGCAGATGAGTCGGAAATCTTGTTATTGGCTTAGAGCTCGTCACATGACTCCGTTTCTGTTCTGCGCTTGTTTTCGGCGAACGTGTGAATTCACAGCAAGTGGCCGCTAGCAGAAGGTTCTTTATGGCAAACTTTGATTGAAAGTCACGTGTATACAATTCTAATAATGCTTCTTTAAGGATTACTGAATAATTGGCGTTTTCGCAACTTCATTTTTCATTTCTTTTTATTTATTTATTTACGGTATTTAACGTACACTTTCTGAACCGACTGATTATATCAGCAGATTAAAATTTATATGAGTGAGAGAGCCTACTTATTTTGTCGGAAAGGTATTTTCACATACCTTCCAGACGCCTTTATTCTCCCTCCGAAGGAAACTGTGCTACATATTTTTATCGCTCAAGAAAAATCCGTTGACCCTATCTGGGCTCGAACCTGAAAACATCGGGCACTTTACCCCAAGACCACCGAAGTCGACTCGTGACTTATAGAAAGAACAACATTTATTAATAAAACTTTTTTTTTGTTTCGTGGTTGTGGCAACAAGAGATATTATAGAACATAAAATAATAAATTAAAATGTATTATATTCACACTTGTGTCTTGTAATAACTGGCCACCAAAATAAATAAATAAATGTGTTTTATATCTTTGCAACAGAGCCATACAATATATTAAGTTTCAATTTTTTTTTAACATTCTCATGAAAAAAGCAAAGATGTTTTGTATGATGTCATCAACCGCCCTTATTTCGGTTGGTTCGCCAGATTAATTAGTAAAGCGCAGCCTTTTAAAAACTCTCGTTTATAAAGCATTTTCAAGTGAACTACAGACGCCGCTTCCACAAAAAAGAAACACCCAAATGGTTATTTTCATAAGTTAATGTTTTAATGATGTAAAGATGGTTAAAAAAACATAATTAAAAACAAACTACTTTTTGTGAAAGTTTTGACCGCACAAAGTGACAACAACACAACAAATGGTATTTTGGATCATATGGTTTGTCGAATGTTTAAATGAAAGTAGACCTGGTAACTTTGCTAGCTGTCACTTACCTACAGTACCACCGCAGATACCGCCTGGTAGCTTCTAAATATAATATATAGGAGATTCAGGTAGGAAAAACGGCCTTTTAGATGTCATTTCCTACAAAAGTCAGTTTAAAACTGGCCTATGGTAACAGAATAGAGAGCGTCGATTCAGCGCCAGTGAGGGAACTAGACTCAAATTTTATACTCACTTAAACTGTTCGAAAACTAGGTGCCTAGGAAGATAGGTTCAAAAAGGGATGAGGCTACTGGGGAATGGAGGAGGTTACATAATGATAAGTTACCTACCCTGTTCTGATTACAGTACATTGTTAGGATAATCAAGTCCAGTAGATTATAGTGGGTAGGGCATGCAGTGCTAATAGAATAATCTAGAACCTTGTTCAGAGTACTGATTGGCAAATCCAATGGGAAGACCTATTCGTGCAGTGGCAGAACGGGCAATTTTTTGGATGAAGGGCTGCACCAATGTTTTATGTACACCTAAGGTGGTATTGCACTGGTATTTTTGTTTTGTTTTTGTAAAAGACATAGCATTTATTTTATAAAATAAATAAGAGTTGACCTTTGATCTAATCTCATGTTTTATCGATTTTGCTATTCTAGGGCTAATTTGGTCGATGCTATTCCTTAACAATGTTTAGTTATAAGAAAGTGTGGGGCTAGATGCTAATTTTGAGTAGTCCAAGCCATAGTTAGACTTGAAACAATATACCTTCCACATTTAAATTCATTAACTTTATTTTTAGGCTATTAACTTTTCAATCTAGTAATTTCATTCTTATGGTGTCATTTTTTTTAAAACCGCGTCTTATTACCGTTTGGTTTATACGCTTATGTAAAGGGTGAGGAAAGTTATGTCTATAGGAAGTGTACCAGCATTTGCGTATAAGAGTCGAAAACCATTTTGGAAAACTACCCTCAGTATACCCGATCTAGATTTGAACCCCAACCTCCCGACTAATACATGCGTATGGGAAAAAGTATGGATACTAAAATATCTATATTTTCCTTTCTATTACCAATAGTTGCAACCAGTATCATATCGGTATCTTAAGGTCATTCACCCATCAAAATTGTATTGCACAATTTTAACAAGTATATAATTATAATCTATAAGAAGTGATTCATTGATTCCAAATCATTACAATTCATGGATTATAAGGGGTCAAACTTGTTATTTTATACTTTTTTGCATATCATTGTTAAGGTAGAGTAATTAATTAATAATATTAATTAGATAATTGGAAAAACTATTATTATTAATATTATTATAACTATTCACTGCTGTAATTATTGTTACTAGATAAGTATACACGATAAACATTCAAAACATAAAGAAAACTAAATCATCAATATTTCTGTACATTGAAATACACAAAAAAACATATATTAGAATAAAATGTCCTTATATTTTTGATACCAACTGCAATCGATATTTTTTCCCAGAAACAAATACGGTTTCAGCGATACTTTTTTTCTATACTCAAAATGAGTAAATTATCGATACGTTTATTTCGATAGCACACCCGTGCACACGGTCTAAATGTCGAGCTCATTTGTTCTGGTTTACAGGTGACCAAGGAGGTCGGGCTTCAAATCCCGTCCGGGTTTATTGTGACTGTTGTTTCCCCAAACTGTTTCTCACTCTTCCTGCACGAAAAGGTGGGTACATTTCCTCAAAAATGCTATCCATCTCATTCTTAACCCACTAGCTCAATTAATATGTATGTGTAAAACCCGAAAGGGTACTTAAACGTGTAGTTTTTTTTAATCTCTATAAATGCACGGCACCAGCCATGTCAGTGATGACCTTGGTCACGACAGCACGCAGTTGGCGCTTAAATTGCGCGTCACTGATGTGTCAGATTAGCTATTGGCACTGCCACATGTTGTAGCTTCCGGATCTTTCTAACTTTCCATTTCCTGCAGTTTCGTCAAGCTGTGAACTTTGATGTCGTAGTGACCTCATTCAGACGCTAAACATCGCACAGTGCCACAGTCTACGTCACGAACAGCGGTCAGGCATCTTTCCTTGGGTTACTCAACAGCTTGAAATAGCTTGAAACGGATGCACTGAGATTTAGTCCAATCAGTTATTTATCGCTCATGGCCGTGTTAAAACTGCAGATGAAGGTAGCACATTTTCTTCATTTATTTTTTAAAAAAATTATAAGAACTTTTTTTTTTACTTTTCACAAATAATAATTATAGAAAAAGTTTTATCTTGTGCACGTGTATTACTACTACCTGTTCGGGCTAATGAGGAGGTAAGGACGTGGAAGGTATAATTTAGTAAGTTGCATACCACTTACTATACAATCTTACTGTCTTGCCGTGCCGGTAGTAAACTGCATATGTGTGGGACTCTGGCTCGACGACCTTGTTGTCTGGCTCGGTCCGGGTGTTCAAATATTACACCTTGTTTGAATGAATACTCACCTCTTTGTTTGTTTAGCTCTCCAAGATAACGCTCAAGTTTCAACCTTCTTGTCTTTGAACTTACCTCAGTTAGGATTCAGAGATTAATGACCGATTACATTATGCACTTTTTAACCAGACGTCTCACTTTCTCTTCGCTTCCAATGTTTACTCTAAGAACAGGGATTACATATGGCTAGTAAGGCTAAGAGAGGTCTTACACCTCACTTTAGCATTGTAGAGTCATTTGCACGGCCACTCTGTGGGAAGTATCTAGTATATATATATATATATACACCCGTTATTATTGTTAGTCAAGGGCGTAAAAAGTGGGGTTCGGAGGGGTCCGGATCCCCCTTGAAATTTGATGGACTCCCCCTTAAGAGGGTTCATATATACGTAAAAAAAACTTATTGGATAAAGTCGTAGTAAAATTTTCTAGCGGACTTCCTAGAAAAATTAGCTTTCTACGCCCTTGTAAATTGAGATACATATTTTTTAAATTTTATTTGACTACCCATTTTATCTATCATCCATTCTATAATATTTCTGTAACATCTAACTTATCACAATAAATTGTTATATTTTTGTACTGTCCGGGCTATCAGTATATTTACACAAATGGTGTTGCCACAAGAAGGGTAGAATTAAGAGAAAATTTACCCTAATTTGCGTGGAGAAAAAATGAGAAACCATTTAGAGGAGAACACCCACAGTATATTAGTCCGGAATTTGAACCCCGACAAACTGGACTAGACTCGCGCAACCAACAAAGAACTATAATTATAAAAATCTAAATAAATTATTAAATGTAATTACAATTTATGGAAATTCTAACTAACTCCTAAGAGGTTATTTTAATCTCTATGTCAAGTTTCTTTGTCGAAATGTAAGTATGCAACCCGCAAGACAGTGAGTAATGGCTGACTGCAGCACTACAGGCGCCGGCATATTTCGCTCTGCTGTATGTACACCCTACCGATGTTGGAAGCTGATGACACTTGCTACTGTTTCTTCAAGTACTTAGCGTCGTTACCGACTTGGTTAGTTAAAAGCTATTTTGCGAAGCGGGTTGCATCTTATCTTGACGCACCTAGCTACTTTCATACTTATAAGCCAATATACGAAATAGATAAGAGATTTAGGTAAGACCCTGAAATCATTGAGTGCCTTCTCTTAGAGTTTTATTTGCACACCCCTAAAGCTAATCTCAAATCCAAATATTGATTTGGAAGATAAACAAATGGTTTTACACTTTACTGTTTTTTCTTTATATTATATCACTCTTTAATAAACATCACATTAAAAAAAATTCACCAGCTTCACTGGCCGCATGGTCTAGTACACTACTCTCGTGTTACACTAGACTCCCGAGGACGGGAATTCAGGGTTCGATCCCGTTTGGGTGCACTGAGCTTCCCTCTCCTAAATGGTTTTCCACGCTCGCTTCATTGCAATTGCGGGTGGAATTTCTTTAAATTAAACTTTCCTAATCCCTAACACATTAGTATAATTAGTACATAGGCGTACAACCCAATCTGGTAGTAAGACGCGGTGCAAAAAAAAATCTATTTTCCCCAATATTTACCCACTTCATCAGTCAATTCACTTATTCTTTAAGGTCGATATCGTTGCTCTTGGGGTAAAGTGCTCGCCTCAGGACTTGATGTTCGCGGGTTCTAACCCAGCCGGGGTCAACGGATTGTTCTTGAGCTATAAATATCAGTAGCAAAACTTCCTTCGGAGGGGAAGTAAAGCTCCCATGTCGATTGTGGCATGTAAAAGAACCCTGGAAGTTATGTGAAAATACCTTTCCCTACAAAATTGGTAAGCTCATAGCAATTCTAGTGTGCTAATATAATCAATCGGTTCAAAAAGTGTACGTCAAATGTCTTTTAAAAAATGTAAAAAGTTCCAAACTTACTTCATTTATTATAATCACTCCTTATCCAATATTATAACGCTCTTTACTACTTTATCTAGAATATTAATTGATCAAATGTGTGCCATAGATGTTTACTGTTATAAGCAGCCAATAATAATAACATCGTACTTGGTATCGTTAACTTCTCTCAAGTTCAACATCCTAATATTGTTGTAGACGCTTTGTGTGTGTGTGTGTTTATGTACAGTAAGTTTAAGTTTCCACTTTCTATTTGACACTCAGTTTACGGGCTTCCTTAAAGGTTACTTCAGCAACAAACGCGAAATTTGTCTAACCTTTGAAGGCTAAAATTAATATGCTTACATAGCTCGTATATTGGCTCGTCTACATTTAGTAGCACCCTCTGGTTTTATATATATTTTTATAACTACTTAGACACTTGAATTAATCCATAATCCCTTAGTTTCAATAAACCTTCGGCCAAAAATAATAAGCCTGAAACAAGGGTTTCAATATGATTTTTTGGTAATAGTAAACTAATTAAAAATAACTAAACTAAAAAGATAAAATTATTCCAAAATAAAAAAAATTAAAATTAAAATCATAGATTTAAGTAAATAAAAAAGAAACCATGAAAGTATGTAACTATAATATTGCTACTAACAAAGGAAATGAAGCAAGTAAAATATAAATACTGCAAATAAGTTTTAGCTTGTAATCGCTCATGCTGACGAATATTATGTGATGAACTATGTACACCTGTGTCGTACAATATATCAGTGAACACGAATGGCAAGACAACTAATCCGTGTTCTGTAATTTCCTACCCGAACTGTGGAATAAAAATTCCAGTTCAAGACCTGGGTCCTAATCTTACATTAAACCTTCAAATTAGTTTTAAAAAAAAGATGGCAAATAAATTGTGTTTATTGTACATTTTTATTGTCATAGGTAATACATTTTTCTATGAAACATGATAGTTTGTTATGCTAGGTTAGAAAACTGACAAAGCTAGCTGGTTATGATACGCCATAGTCTTCTAAAATGCTTATTCATACTCGTTGGTAAAAAAAAGTAAATATATGTATGAATAAAAGCTTACCAAGCTATTGAATTGCAATACTGTACATGATGAACACTTAGCAAACCGTCACGAACAGCTCTGAATGATAGCCTACTGTATTAAAGATGTCCAAGTTATATTTATAACTTAAGGTGGGGTGCTAGTGAGCGCCAGTTTAGTGCATTAATTTTGCAGTTTTTATAGCATAAACATTTAGTTGGCCAAAATAAATCAAATATTTATTCTATAGAAACATAGAGTTTAGTTTTCTGCACATAATAATCTCAAGAGTTCTTGAATGTCTGTCATGAGCATAGCGGCATTTGGTGACAAACTTTTTAAATTAAGAGAAAAAGTTGTCACTAAATTCCAGGACACCCTTGACAGATATTAAAGAACTGTTGAGATTTGCATGTGTGGAAAACTAAACTATATGTTTCTATAGAAGAAATATTTGATTTATTTTGGCCAAATAAATGTTTATGCTATAAAAACTTCGAAAAGATTGCCCTAAACTCACGCTCACTAGCACCCCATCTTAAGTAAAGTTGCAGTTAAATGCCCAAAGTCTAGCCTTGGCCCAACTTAGAGAGTTAGGATTTACTTGAATATATTCTTCGGTTCAGTGGGAAAGATTATTGACCCTACTTGGATACAGGTATGCTTTATTTTGCAAATATTGAGTGCGCCCCCAATACATTATTAAATATTTGAATTTGTATATTATTTATTTTGAATTTACCCATGTTCAATTAATCTCAAATATAGTACAAGTTATATTAAAACAGTTTGTTTACACTTTGGTCATTTTTTAATATCTAAACACAGAAATACGTTTTCTATTTTAGACTATCGTATTATGTTTACATGGCGAGATGTCCCGAGGCCGAATATAAAGCACCCTTTGGCTCAAAATCGTTTCATAGGTCAGTAATGGAGAGCTCTTCTTAAAAAGAGATTATTGTTTTATCGCTTTAGTATGCTACGAGCTAAAAATGCGAACACGTTGATTTTTGATTCACGATGTATATATATATAAAAAAAAATTCCCCCACGTGAACTATCCGTTCGGGCTACATGCACATAATACAACATTCTAATGGAATGGGGATGATGTAAGTTGAATTTTAGGGGAAGTGTACCTGCATTTTGGTAAAAGTATAGGGAAAAAACTCCCTTAGTACACCCAGCCGGGACTCGAACCACCGATCTTCCCGTCAATGATAATCCAGTCAAACGTATGGGTGACACGTTAGACGTTATATAATGCAACCACCGATGCGGGTTAAAATAGTACGTATGGAGAGTTTCATAACTATTAACGTATTTGAAAATTGATAATATTCACATTTATAAGTATTTTCGAATGTCTTGTTAGACATTATTTAAACTTATTAACTTAATACCCAGGCACTTATTCGAAACTAAACTTCGTGAGTGGTTAGGGAGTAAGAGAATAGGAAGGGAAGAGGCATTCAATTATAGCATAAGCAGTGTGATAGGCACACATCTAGAATAAAAATCCTAATAGCTGCATTAGTAGGTTTGCCATCTAAATGTGATACCGAGCTCCTTGTTATGATCTTGACTTCATTTGTTATATCGTGTTTCAACAAGACATGATGTCACCAAGTAACGCTCCTTGCCATAATATTGACTTCATTTGTTTGTTTCAGCTAGATATGATGTCACCAAGTAACGCTGCTTGCCATAATATTGACTTCATTTGTTTGTTTCAGCTAGATATGATGTCACTAAGTAACGCTGCTTGCCATAATCTTGACTTCATTTATGATGTCACCAAGTAAAGCCTCTTGCCATAATCTTGACTTCATTTGTTTGTTTCAGCTAGATATGATGTCACTAAGTAAAGCCTCTTGCCATAATCTTGACTTCATTTGTTTGTTTCAGCTAGATATGATGTCACCAAGTGATTCTCCTTTCCACGACCTTGACTACAGCTGTGTTGGTTTAAGCTAAATGTGATGTCGCATAATACCCAAACCAAGGTCCAAACCAACGCACCAGAAAGCCACTTTCGTTTGACGTAAGTATTCACGCAACAATTACTACGCATATTTCATAGCTGCTTTTTATTCAAAACTATACTGACCGCTTCCTTCATTTGTTTGGTGAGCTGTGATGGCTATTTCCGCCTTTCTTTATTGGTTCATTGTTTTCTAAACACTTGTTTGTTACGTTCATTGAACCTATGCATTTTAAGAAGGCTGCCTACTGGAACGCCGAGACGTGTTACATACGTCTAGAAATTCCCCATTATTTAGGAAGTGATTTGTTATTTAAAAATAGGGTTCAAGCCAAAATGGAGATCAACATGTCCCTATGTAATAAAAACCTTACGTTGTGTGTTTTATAGTAAAAAAAAGCATGAAAAGGCGAATTAACTCATTTTCAAGCGCATTTCACGCGAAATATGTCAATTATGATATTTAAGTACATGGTTAGAAACATAATATAACTAACTTTCTTTGAGCAAATAAATTGTTTTTGAAAGCTCACAAAAGAAAATGGTAAGTTAATTGAGGAGTGTTTTAGTGCTTTAAAAGCTTCAGAACTGTCATTTCCATAATTAATACCGTAGCGTGAGAATATTTCTCCACACTTAGGCGGTGCCCTTGAAATTAATTTCTTATTTGAGATAAAATGGTAACCTATGTTGATTTAGATTAAAATATATCAATAGGGTTGAGACTCATCTGGAAAAATGGGGTAAATCTGATACATTTATGGAACTTTGTGTGGAAGGGAAAGGTCATGAGAATTTTAAATAAGTATCTAACAATTTAGACATTTTTGCATTAAATTTCTGAACATAATTTGGAAGGGCATAATCCAGTATGAACTAATTTTATCTTTGATTTTGTGAGGAACACACATTTGTGTTTAATAATCGCTTTGTCAAGTATCTAATAAAATTGATTAATGTAACTTAATTTTTATTTATTTCTTTGTAGTTAAAACACCGCGTAAAAGCATAATTTTCTGTCCAGGAAACCTGGAAAAGTCATGAAATTTAAAAACTTTTAAATTGTATCAACCGTGATAACTTATTCCTATGTGCCAAAACTATGATTTTTTTTTACACCGCAACTCACGGTTTGTCTGGGCTATACTATAGTATTAGATCATAGATTTCTTAATTTTTACAATAAATTTGAACTCATTGTTGAAGCGTGACTTTATTTTGAAAACTGTGTCTTCTTTGTGGTAGCGAGATTCTAAACGTCTACGTTGTATATGGTATAAGATAGTTTATGCAATATATTTTAATTACATGTATTCAGGATGTGGATACATTTTCGCAATTGAAGGGGTCGAGGCAAAAACATTATAACCCTCATTTGACGACAAAATATGTTAGCAGTGATTTCTAGCTACACACCACTTGAACTACAAGTTGTTTTTATAGTCAGTCAAGACCTTGAAGATAACTAATATCCATGAATATTTTACATATTTTATAGCTAAATTTCGGGATTTTATAGACGTTTAAATTGTGAAAATATCCCATCTGAATCAATGAGGGTTAAGTTATCATGTTTCCCCCCCCAACCCCCTCATTTCTTCTTCAGAGTGCAATTACTAATAATTTTATAATTTATTTTATCTATAAATATATTGGTATGCAGCATAACATTGAATCTATTAAAATAAAGTTTTTTTAAATACTTTACTTAAAACCACTTTGTTTGTCTTTTTAATAAAAATATAAAGTTGTATTTAAACTATATTAATAGAGAATCAATGGAATCAAACCATTAAACTAAATAGTGATCAGCTCTAATTATGTTAATATTTATAATAAATACGACATTGTTTACATATACAAGCATTACTTTCAAATGTATTGTACGACTATCACAACCACCGCTGTAATGCAGGAGCTAATGTTGTGGTATCGAAATAGAATAATCGCTAACAGTTTTATAAACAAATAACTCTTTTCTTTAGCTACCGATCCAATACCCTGGTGTAAGTACTCGTACGAGTAAAGGTAAATAAGTGTTGGTATCTACAGGCTATATTAGTAAATTATCAATACTTTTTCCACGGCCCTAGCGGAAACATACCTTTGTCTTATTGTGTAGTTTAATAGTAGCTCTACTATTATTAAATATGGGACCATCAACGAGATAAGGTTCCAACAATTGAACAAATAAATCTTTATTGTGTAGTTTTAGAAAAAATGTAACTAGGCTTTTTATATTAAACAAGCCGCTGGCTGCTCATCCTCAACGAAGATTTAGAGCTTTGTTTGACATATTTAAGTGTTATCGGTTTTGGAAAGGATGTAGATATTATGGTTTCACTGATTACTCTAGTTCCTGTGGAACATGAAACATATTTTCTAAAATAAGACCGGGCCAAAACTTAATCGGTGGTCTTCTTTCTTTCTTTCTACGCGCCTCATTTTTCTTTTTAGCGATATCTGTGACTTACACCAAATAAAATAGCAAAGGATGAAGAGGTGAGATTTAAAATATATATATTTAGCAGCATTTGGTTTCATAAAAGATGGTAGCTCACGCTGAGATAATTACAACCCTCTCTGCTCCAGACTAGGATTCCAACCCTAACTCTTCTGACTATTATATTTCTCCTTTGGTTTGTTGGTCTGAACTGGATTAAATATCACATTCCTTTTCCCGCCACCTCTTCCCATTTATATCACTGGCACACATTCACTTTGATGTAATGTCCAGGCCAACAATCTACTGCTTATGTATGATATTAGTGGCCTTCTTTAATTATGTGCATTACCTGAACTGTTGCAATCACTGGATAAAGTTTTCTCTTAGGATTATGTGGACCACCTTTAAAACTGAGCATCTCAAAACACACATACGATTTGATTTAACAAGACTGTCACTCACTGTTAAGTTTTAAGGTAATTTACATGGTTATCTACATCTGCAACCAAGGCTGTAGCCAGGCCAGAATTCCAGGAGGGGGGGGGATGGAACTATCAATTTGTTTAACATTTAGAAACTTACATAGCCCCCCCTCCTTCCAAGTTTGAAAATTTATATTGAGCACTTTTTAAATGATGTGGTTGTTGAGGGGTGAAGGTTGGGGAGGAAATTGGCCCATGAAATTAGTTTTTCCTCTTGGAATGAATTTGCCCCCCTTTAGATTTATTTAACTCCCTTCTTATATGTTTGAATATGATATTATTAAAAACAAACTTTAAGTATCTTCCAAAGGTGTCTAATTAAAAAGATATAACAGGTGAGGACCATTCTAAATATATTTTCGGGGCATTAACATTTTTAATAAAATCTTCGGGAAGACCACTCCAAATAGATTCGAGAAGAATATAATATACAATAGCGGCATCCAGACGTTTGCCGCGGGAGCAAGGCCATAGCCAAGGGGGGTTTGGGGGTTCAACCTCCCCATCCCCCAAAATTTTATGAACAAAATATATATGGCTTTATTTATGGTTCAAACAATATCAAAATTAAGATACAAGTACAGATTAGGGGGCTGTATTACCATAAAAAGCACTTCAGAGAGCTTCTAGAGGTGTTTAATATTTATAAATTTTTCTAGCCTTCGACAGTTAGGGGATTATATTACCATAAAAAAACACTTCGGATAGCTTTTAAGGGTGTTTAATGTTTAAAAAAATTCCTAGCCCTTAGCAGTTAGGGGGTTATGTTGCCATAAAAAACCTTCATATAGCTTCTAAAGTCGTTTAATAGATATAAGTTTTCCTAGCTTTCGGCAGTTAGGGGGTAATGTTGCTATAAAAACACACTTCGCATAGCTTATAGAACGGTTTATCATTTATATTTTTTTTTCTAGCTTCAGGAATTTGGGGGATGTGCCCCCCCCCCACCCCCTCTTAAATTATTGGCTGGCTACGGCCTTGCGCGGGAGGGCCCCTGGAAATAGCACAATTCTCTCAAGTCCTCACATTTGTACACTTCTTCAAAAATCAGTGAGTTAAATAGAAATTTATATTAACAATTAATTAGATCTTCAATATAAAATATTCTCAATATAGGCAAAATAATATTTAAAAACACAGATCGTTTCCCCAGGATATTCTATAGTAGAATTCTGGTTGAAAGAAATGTTTGGAAAATACAATTATTTTTTTTCTGTCAACATTGACAACATTTTAACTTTATTACCAATATGATTATTTCATTGGTATTGATATTATTAATGAAAAGTGATATTTACCGTTTACATGACTTGGCTTATACGTGATATGAAAATTGTTTGAGTAAGTCTTATAGCTGTCAAAGATATTCCCCCCTATCTATATCAGTCTGTATTTTTATTTGACGCCTTTCTTGCTTCGTAATAAAACCACATGGCCTCGTTGCACTGTATAAACATAGTACCAACTCCTCAACGAGAAATGAGCGTTTTCTAAATTTTCCCGGAGTAATCGGTGCTTCACTTCTCGCTCGGTATAAAAACAGTTTGGCGGAAAAAAAAACCCAGCTATATGGGCTTAAGGTGAGATGAAAGGGGACTCGAGAAAAGGCCAGTATTTTCACAGTTTTCATACGGCAATAAAATCTTTGGTTAAAATATTGCTCCATTACAAACATATAGTTTAATTTTCTTCACATGTTGATATCAACAGTTCCTGAATATCCATCATGAGCGTAGCGGCATTAGATGAGAAACTTTTTTAATAATAGACAAAAAGTTGACATTAAATTCCAGAATACTCTTGACAGATTTTCAAGAAATGTTGAGGCCACCATGTGAAGAAAATTAAATTATATGTTTGTACTGGATAAATATTTGTCTTATTTCGGCAAAAAAAAAAAAAAGTTTTGACATAATTCTGCGAAAACACGTTTTTTTTCTCGTATCCCCTTCCAGCCCACCTTAAACGTGTAGCATAAGAATAAGTTTTTTATTTGTATTTTTGGGTGCCTCATTTTATAAATTTACAGACATAATTATAATCCTCCAATCATATCTCTAGCCGAGTTCCTGATTATGGATCATCTAACTTCTATACAGACTCGCCCAAAATATAATATTACATATACCTAGGCCACAGACTAGTAAGAAACAGACTCTCAACCTTACGGGGGTTTTGCTGCGCTCCTTTTGCCAGCTTAATTCCTTCAACACTGGGCTTCGCTAGTGTCACTGCTGGGTGGTGATAGGACCAACCGCAGCGATCCTAGTGTTGAAGGACTCAAGCTGCCAAAAGGAGCGCAACCATTTTAACCTGGGGGTTGAGTGTCTGGATATATTATTTGTCTTGTTTCTTAGGCCTATAATAAGTGTTATATGAAGTCACTAATATTGTCCCGCGACTTCGCTCGCATTTAAGTCGGTTAGATAACTTTTTTTCCAGCGAATCATCTAAACTACCAAAATAACTATTTCAGACACGTGTGAAGAGGAGGTGGAGGAGGCAAATTAAAACAAAACCACTAGGCCTGATTATTGATGACCGAGAGTAATGTGGCAGGGTGGAAGGGGACAACACTAGTTAGGTCTAACTAATTCAAACACAAAAAAATAAGTTTTAATAACGTGTTCCTTTTGGTAGTCACATCACTAGTTTTGATTTACATCCATCACTGTTTCCATCCTGTGGCCTGGGTCAATTTTTTTATTCATGCCATATATTTTCCACTACAGGCTTGCTAGGCCTGTCGCATGTCTTGTAATCTATCTTAAGACTAGGAAAAGCACAACACCCAGTCCTTTGTGAAAGGGTAACCCCACATTTCACCAATTATATATTTTTCAACCATGCCGGGAATCGAACCCGGGGCCCTTAGCTCAGTAGACAGACGTGCTACCGACTAAGCTAAGACAGCACCACTAGTTACAAGATATAGCTACGATTTAAATGGTAAAACACATTTTTGACGGTTAAAAACTGTCCTAAACAATTTCCCCATATTTACATATCAAGTAATGTGATATGCAGCTATCACTGTAGAGATATAATATCAATACTTATTAAATAACACTGGTTTTTTAAATTATTATTTAGCACCTCTTCTTTATTCTAACCCGTTCGGTTTGTACGCCTGTGTACTAATTTACACTAATGTGTAGGGATTAGGGAGGTAGTTACCCGTATTTGCGTGGAGGGACAGTGGAGATTTTTTTAGGGAAAACCACCCTCAGTACACTTGATCGGGATCTAACCCCGATCTCCCTGTCTTTGGTGGTATAGTATATTGCGAATGTAACGTCTTAAACCATGGGGCCACCGAATATAAAACTAATAATATATTTAAATTATATTATTGTTGACGGCAAGAAAATATGTTTTGGTTTTCTAAAAGTATCTTCTCAACATAATTATACTGTAATTTTCCAGATCATATGCTCAATCCTGATTCATATTTATATGACTAACCTAGATTAGCGTTTAAATTTAATTATATTTATATTTTATAAATATAGAAATGAACAATATGGGGATGTCGAGTTCCTCCACGGAGATAATTAGTCAGATAGAAATGGTCGAGTTCTCTCCACAGAGATAATTAGTCAGATAGAAATTGTCGAGTTCCTCCACGGAGATAATTAGTCCGATAGCAATGGTAGAGTTCGTCCACGGAGATAATTAGTCCGATAGCAATGGTCGAGTTTCTCCAGGACACCTCAATTAAGGAATTATAAGTAGCCTGAATGCAATAGCCTAGTTGTACCACTTTTATGATGGTTGGGGGAGGGGGGGGGTGGGGCGGAGGTCGAAAATTAACTCCCCCTCCCCCCTGCATTGCATAGAAGCCCACGGGTAAAAGCGGAGTTTCATTTATAAAATTAAATAAGAACAATATTCATAAACGTAGAAAGGTTAGGTTAAGTTAGGTTGAGTAAGAGCCATAATTGTATGTAGAAATTATGGAGGGTTTGAAAGCTAAGTTTGTATCTTAATAATTATTTTTAACACTATTTTCTGAATTGGTCTTCCTATCATGAACCAATTAATCATCAACACATTAAAGGTTGAGTTAAGTTTGGTTGGGTAAGACCATCATTATATATATATAATGATATATATACATACATGCATTATGGAAGGATTGAAAGTTAGCTTTGTACTAGGCTATGGCACTTGGACTTCTTTAATTCCTTACTTGAGTTGTCGCAGCTCACCCCTCTGTTCATATAGAAATATATTTTTTTAACTTAAAAAAAAGAAGTACTTTCGGGAATACTCGAATTAAAATCAGTACCTGTGGGTGTAACCTACTACCTACCGCCTGTTATGTAGAATAGTAGGACATCGCCCTCCAACCCTTCCAAAAAATCTACTGTCATACATAAAAAAGTATTTATGGTCATCTAGTATAAAGTGGGCTTCGATTATGCACCCCTTATTGAACTGTGCTACACACACCTGTGGTTTTTATATCTTTTTTAAAAGGTACAGCCGTAGATCACGTGACTTTATGTAAAAACATGAAAATTTAAAATTCTTTTAGTAACTTGTTTGTAACGCTAGTAAATTATTTTTAGTATAAAAATAATCTAAAAATGTTTCTTCCAATCTAAATAAGATTATACCTTTTATATACCACGTGGACCCGCCTCGGTGGCGTAGTTAGCTAACGCGTTTGTTGTCGTGTTGAGCTAGACTGCTGAGGACGTGGAGATTGAGATTCGAATCTCGGTTGGGTGAACCGGGGGTGATTTCTCACAAATGGTTTTCCACTCTCCCTCCAAGCAAATGCGGGCTCACTTTCTATATATTCGACCTTCCCAATTCCTAACTCATTAGCGTAATTAGTACGAAAGCGTATAACCCGAACGGATAGTAAAACGCGGTGATAAAAAAACAAAAATAGTCTACACGTGGCCGCACTATTCTTGCGTATTCTTTTTCAACCGAACTACTACTTACCAAGAGGAAAACAAACATATGTACCTATGTAAGCAAACTCGTGTAAACCACTCCTCGGCCTCAATCAAAATGTTTACTATGTCTTCCTCGCTGCAGTAGTAAGTTTTGTTTGACTGGAAGGAGCATCCACGTGGAGTTTGGCGAGGGAGGGGTTGGGTGGCATATGATTGGTCTGGAATCCAGGGAGGTCATTCAACTCCTCCCCACGCCTCGGCCCATCAGATTATCACAGGGAATGTTGAGTTCATTGAGAAACGCGCCGTGTGGTGGATGCGTGCGTCTCTCTGTTTGCTTGTCTAGTGTCTGACACTCGTCAGACAAATGTCATGACGAATTCCACATGAGTGTTGACTCATCTGCCCAGTAGAGTAAACAAGTTTAGCTGTAGTCCAAAGTGAGCTTCGTGGTCAGAAAATTACTAAAGACTTTTCATATTTTTGTTTGCTATATTCATAAGAAGAAACTTTGAGCGCCTAATGAAAAGTGGCTACCATATTTTATTTTAGTCCCAAAAACTACAAGAAGCAGACAGTTAAATTACCTTCAAGTCTGGTACCTGATGCAGGGGGCATACAATTGGCTACATTCAAGTCAGGTAGTCTACATAATACAGAGTGTGGGCTATTGGCTTTTCTCAATTCACGTACATGGTAATTGTGGCCGGCAATTGGCTACCTTGTTACCTTCATGAAGCAGGGCGTGGTGAATTGTCCGCTCTCCTGCATCATATACTTGACATTTGCATGTCCCATGGAACATTAAAATGACTAGAAAGTATTAGCCATTTATTTGGCCATCCACTCATTCAACATATACCTGAATTGAAAGTAGCCATTTATACATATAGCGAGTGCACTGCTTCTTAGTAACTATTTAGGCTATTAAAATATTTATTCACTAATGACGTAGGGATAAGAAAGGTAGAAGTTTAGAGAAAGTTTACCGTCATTTGCGTGGAGGGCGAGTGGAAATGTATTGAGAAAAATCACTCTCATTACATCCTGCTAGAGCTTGGTATCTGGTTTTTTTTTTATAGGGTTGAACTGTAGATTTTCACAACAATCAATGAACGTCTGAATTTACGTTGGACTTATTACAAACCCTACGGCCTAGGTGATTTTTATGATCTAGTTACGACCCTTTTCATGCTAAATTTCTTGCCACTTACGTATACACTGTGCTTCTGAAACAAGACGTTTATAACCACTGAACGAGTCTGAGACGACTCTCCCGATTTGGTACGATTTATCCGGTCTGCGGAACTATATTAGTGGGTACTTCATTTTTTGTGGAGGAGCTCAAAGGCCGAAGCAGAAGCGGCCCACGTTGATTCAAGAGTGTGACGCATGATCTAAATGTCACATTTAGCATGCGTGAGTGTATGTGTGAGTCGTCCAGAATGTGTGGGTAGAGGGAATTGCAACAAGTACTCTTGGACTTGACCGAAATAAATTTACTGCCTACTTTATACCACTATCCTAGCACTGAGGCTGTTGACGGTTCATTAGAGCCCCTTACCATAGTACCTCTAGTAGAAGGCCGCGGCTGTGTATGTGGCAACGCCGCAATACCTCTTCTCACCGGGGTTACTTGCCACATTGCTCGCTCAACTATATGCTTATAAAACTCTTGTAATTTTACTGATTTTTCTAAAATTATTGGTACTTCAAAATATTATTAAAGGGGCTTGATAATAACGCACACAGTGCGTTAGCTAGAAAAATGGTGAAAATTGAAAAATGACATCTGGACACGGGAATCGAACCCGGGACCTCTGGCCTAATACGCCAATGCTCTAACCACTGAGCTATTCCAGGATTCGTCCCGTGCCCAGGGTCATTCTTCACTCATATTTTAAGGAAGAGTCTATGATGGACTTAGCGGAAATCGTCGGCTACAAGTATGTGATTATATTATTATCAGGAGCCATCGGATAACGCAGCCATCTGCGACTCAGTAGTTGGCTTTTTGCTGCCATTTGCACAATTATTTGTAGCTGACGATTTCCGCTAAGTCCATCATAGACTCTGCCTTTAAAATATGAGTGAAGAATGACCCTGGGCACGGGACGAATCCTGGATAGCTCAGTGGTTAGAGCATTGGCGGACTAAGCCAGAGGTCCCGGGTTCGATTCCTGTGTCCAGGTGTCATTTTTCAATTTTCAGAATATGATATCAAGATGGAGTAATTCCCACGAATAAGCATAAATAATAGCTCTGCCTATTAATTCTTAGAAAAATTGTATTTAACAATTAAATTAAACTAAACATTACTTTTAACTGGAATATTAGACCACTATTTCATAATGTGAACATAATGACAATAATTATTTTCTTTGTCACATAACATTTACAATATTTAAACCATTGGCTGGTAAACCAGGTGACTCGTCAAAGTATAAATTAATATAACTTATTAGTTTTAAATCTTACAACTTTTAAACCTAAACAAGAAGTTAGTTACAAATTTAAATTTTACAGAATTATAATTATTTACAAACAATACAAGAAAAAAATCTGCAGGTTATGACTATAGTTTTAACACAAACCAATTTACTATTATGTTGATCATTAAACTCCAGGCCTAGACTGTTAATATTATTGTAAGCATTATAAAGCTAAATAACTATTCATGTTAGAGAATTAAAATATATGTTGTGAAGAAACAGTCAGAATCAATTTTTCTAACATTCAAGAATATTATGAAAATAATAACATACATTTTTCTTTTACTTGAGCACCTAACTAAAGAGAAATTTCTTATTTTTACAATAATTACTTAAAAGAATATTTGATACAACAGATATATTTAATGCTGTATTTCTCTGATCTGTTCCACAGTGACAATACTTCAAGCAGTAAATTAATAGATGGGTCAGTTTTAATTGCCTTTATGCTTAAGTCACTAATTATTAATTAGATTATGAAATTTAGCAACTATAGAGCTATAAACAATTTCTCAAATGTTTTCAGTTAAAAGGGTTTGCTTAAATCCTACCACATGTTTACAAACTGCCAAAATAGAATATTATGGAACAAATGACCCACCTCTATTAATGCTTTGGAAATACTTTTCATTACATTTACTTTTGTTGTTTAACAATAAATAACAATCATTACAATTGGTTTTGTTGGATAGAGTAAATCTAACATAACTGCATATAATTATATATAACTCCAGAGTCATCAAACTTAATATTTTCTAAATAATATTGTTCTAGAACTGAAAATAACTTATTGTCTGTTCTGTTTTTGTAACAGAGTCAAAATTTTCTTCATCTAAAAGATTGCAACCCCAAAACACTCTTAACTCTTATTTTCTTTTCTGCTTCTATTACTTGAGTAAATGTAATTCTACAGTTTCATCCAACTATCTGTCGATACTGACCAAACCTGGATTCGAGATTATCCGTCTGGAATTTTCCTGTCAGTATATAAGTAACCCCTATATACTCACTGATATACTTAATTATTTATTTTATCACATATGTACACGAACGTGGAAAAACGCTAAACCACTCATTTCTGCGTACGGGATCTGTAGGCAACTGAAAAATTTGAATATATCCCTTTTTCGCGTGTGAAGTTTTATAATTAGTACCGCAACTAGGCACGATACATGTATTAACCATGTTTAGAGCTAATTATTATAAGTAACATATTAAAAACACAAGACACAGCAGTTTCAGTAAAGTGTCAACAATCATCGTAAAAACACCTTGACGACTGAATGATTTGGCGCGCTTGAGCATAGCCACGAGTCAAGTCAAGTGTCCGCCCCAGTATGCGGCGTTGCCACTTTTCACTGGTCGCGGCTATACCTTTACCCATGACGTGTCATTTATCTAAAATATCAGAATAAATTATATGTGAAAGGTACTAAATAGTTATTTTTATGTTTTGCATACTTGTTCATGGTTAACAAATGGTTCAAACTATTTTAATTTCCAAGCTTCCTTTCACGCCTTGAAAGGATTTATTTTTTGCAAGTTAAAAAAATTGGAGGGTAACGAGAATTATTCAAGGAGTAATCTGTGCCAGATGCAGAAAAAACCCTAATTGTGTCACTTAACTGTGACATTAGGACGACCATTATTGATGCGTAGTGTCAAAAGGGTATTTGGCAACATTGTTTTTGGATGATACGCTAAAAACTGGCATTCTTTCAATAAAATCTAATAGTTTACACGAGAACTGAATCACATCGCTAGCTGTCTCTTCACTTGGTATGCGGGC
This sequence comes from Timema bartmani, assembly GCA_902151455.1. NCBI lineage: Eukaryota > Metazoa > Arthropoda > Insecta > Phasmatodea > Timematidae > Timema > Timema bartmani. The sequence continues at coordinate 14,060 of CABFWB010005702.1, read as the reverse complement.
TGGATTTTACTGCCATTGTTAGCTTTGGTGCAGTTTCCTACGATAATTTACTGGGTGTGTAAGTAGGCTGGATAAAATGCACCTCCACTGGTCATTCTGTTAACTGCGTGGCAAGATTGAAACGTTGAGTAAACTAAATTTACCAAGGAGATTCATACGTTCGACGAAAATCAAGAACAGAGAAGAAACGTTGTCAGTTTGTATGACTTTGAGTTCTTAACCAATCACAAGGCTTCATCCCAATCAACGTTGTCCGCTCGAAATGACTTAAAATTGTTTCATCTTTCTCGGGGTCTGCGTGGCATCTGGTTGGGAGACTCGTCTGTTCGCGTCGGGTGACTCGGTGGCCAGGAAGGTTGACAGCAGAGTTGAGGGCCCTGGTTCCATGCTCATAGAAGAGGGGGGAGGGAAGGCTAAAATAATTTTGTATCCATCCAGATTTTTTTTTTACTCTTGGTGCTATGATTGAATATTTTGTAAGATTCTCCTCTTAGGGCCAGTTTCATAATCAGATTTAGTTCGCCTAAAGTGCGAGTCGATACTAAATACAGGACGTCACCTACCTAGACCAAATTGGAATGGGCCAGTTTCGCATATGAAACTGGCCCATTCCATTCAATTTCAGGTATGTGACGTCTTGTATTTAGTATAGCGCCGCACTTGAGGCGTACTAAATCTGACTATGAAACTGGCCCATTCCATTCAATTTCAGGTAGGTGACGTCGTGTATTTAGTATAGCGCCGCACTTGAGGCGTACTAAATCTGACTATGAAACTGGCCCTAAGAATAGTTCTTGCTCCCAATGTGTTTGATATCCACTGTCACTTTTAATATAAGACGGGAAGTTCAGAAAACACGAGTTATTATTATTATTTAGCACCGCGTCTTATGACCTGTTCAGTACACCCGACTGAGATTTGGACCTCTATCTCCCTGTCATCGGCAGTCTATCTTAACACGAAAGTGACACCTTGGCCCATGCGCCCACCGAAGCAGGTAAGAATAACATCAGCCCTTCTCGGGCAAGGCTCCAGCGCCCTGGACGTCTTGAAGGACACAAGAAAGACTGGATGGGCCGGGGCAAGCATGCGAGAGTCGCCTGATAGCTGTAGATTGAGACATGGTTTGAGACAGGTTGGGACCGTGGGGTCTAGGCCGTTAGGCTCGTTCAAATGTAAGGTCGCTGAAAGCGTCCGGCTGAGTGCCATGGGGATGGCTTATCACATGTGATTTTCGCTTCGAGTTCATTTTTACATCCATTCCTTGAGAATTCTGTTTTATTTATTCTAACTACCTCTTAAGTGAAGTACTTAATAACTTTTTGTTTAACGTACTAATAACTGGACCTGTGCTATAGTGGTTAGTTCACCTGGCTACGAGCTCAGGGATCCCGGGTTTGATTCGGGGCTTGTAGCTTGGGTATTTTTCCTGAAAGGGGAATTACCCCAACGGTCACCAGAGATTTGTTAATTAGGCTTAAGTTAGGTTTAAAGTTTCCATTGGTTCTATACCCTAGTAGGCTACTCACTATCACCACCATTTCATCGGGATATGAAAAGAACCTCTTTGGAAGGGATGTACGATTAGTACATACATTTGAGTGACCTGGCGGTCTAGGGGTAAGGTGTCGGACCTCTGTGCTGAGGGTCCGGGGTTCAATCCTCGCTCCTGGCACAGATTTATCTTATTGCCAAACCCTTCCTTCACCTATGAGAAGACGTGTATTAAGCACAACTTGTGAATGTGTGGAATGCCAGGCCTCCACCGTGGTTTCGGATTCCACGTTAAACTGTAGGTCCTCCATTTCATCTCACAATCACCATACCATTACACATTAGCGTAAGTGCATATAACCCGAACGGGTAGTAAGACGCGATGTTAATAGTAATAATAATAATAATAGTACATACATTTGGGCGACCCCTGGGTAACGATACATTATCACTGGCTAATATTTCTACAAACTGGGCTATGAGTGATGTAGGCCAGACATGCAATATTATTATTATTATTATTATTATTATTATTATTATTATTATTATTATGTACTAATTAAAATAAGTAAAACATGCGTACAGAATGTCTCAACTTTATTTATACGAGTATTTAAATATGGTCCAAATGTGTATCTGAAAGACTGAAATCTATTGTATTGAGAACTTTTGAGTAAAAACCACAGCAATTTTTAAATAAGATTTTTTAAAGTTTTTTTCAGGCCATCATTGTCGTAATGTGTGTTAGGATTTAGAAACGAGTTTAAATTACCATTTTAATTGAAAAAAACACCGGATTACCTCCCTCCAAGGTCTGACTGACACTAGAACCATGTGACACTTAATTTCACTCCAATTATTTTCTTTGCTCCGAGCATTTAGAGGAAATTTAACCTTATTTTTGTGGAGAGAGATTGGGAAAGCGTTTAAGAAAAACCTCCCCAGTACCACTGGCTGAGATTCGATCCCCGGGCTCTCAGTCCCCGGAAAACCTGACTGGACGATCTTGACCGCATGTTCATTGGGTCTCTTTCTCGTACACAATCAGGATTGTGCAGACCTTAGCCCCAATATTTTTGCTTAAATATCTGAATATTCTTATGTACAGTAGCCCCGTGGCTTCTTTGGTGCTGACTGACAGCTCACAGCTGACAGCTGACGGCTTTGGAAAGCTACCAGACCAAATTATGTATCCCTACGCCAAACCGTATGATCTGCAAAAAACATGTGTTTAGCAGCTGTCACTTCTGACAGTTAAAATTTAGTTATATACCTAAATGTTGACTGTCAGCTGTCAGCTGTAAACTGTCAGTCAGCACCACAGAAGCATGGGGCTACTTTAGTTATTGTGATAGTCTTGAGTATGTGTTTTGATAATCCATTTAGGTTGGGGTCATTGGTAACTATTGACACTTTAACATTTTGGTGTAGTTTTGGGGGTGCGTGAGATTTATCAAGCTAGCATGAGGGAGAGAGTCACTGTTCTAGAGGGACCCATATCCAAATGTTTCCCAGGGGATAACCTGCGGACCTCCTTAGCCACTGGCGGTTGAGGGTCCTCAAAACTCTCCTGCAACTATTCGAGTAGAACATACCTATCAATTCTCTCAGAATACGCTACTAAAATAATTAAGGTTATAAAATTTAAAATCATTGTAGACGTTTAGCTGTCTCGTAATATTTAAATAGTGGTTTGGAATTTCAAATTAGGGTTAACCACAAAATCTATTTGAAATATACCAACACTGCTCTTTACCACAAACAACCCTACATTTTGAGCTGAATATTATAAAAATAAATATGAAAATATAAAATAATCTTGTTTTCAACTACGTAATATGCAAGTTCATTGATTACGGTGAAGGAGGAAACTATATCTTGTTTTTCAAATCCAGTCTTTTGTTATCATGACCACAACAGAAATTTTTAAGTTATTTGAAGATTATTTTAGGGTTTTTAAGTGTCAGAGCTGCATTCTTATAAAAAAAATGGTAGTGTGAAGATGCATGTTATTATATCTATAAAAATGCCAAACAATCGTGGCGTATTATCTGTTTACTGTCCAATTTTCAAAGAGGGAACCTTATAACGGATAGAAAAGTTATTAGATCTACTTTCACGTAACATACGTCAAGTCATATTGGGGCGTCGCAACTCTACTTTATAATCATTATTTATCACCGCGTCTTATTACCCCTTCGGGCTATACGCTTAATTACTAATTACGTTAAGGAAGGGGGAAGGTTGAATTTAAAGGAAGTGAACCCGCATTTGCGTGGAGGGAGAGTGGAAAACCATTTAGGAAAAAAACCTCAGTTCACCCGACTGAAATTCTACCAGCTTACCGTCCTTGCCATTGTCTGGCTTGCAGCCTCATTTTTACGATTTATATAACTTTAAAAACTATTTAAACAACCTTGATAACTTTACATAATTATATATAATGGATTAAATAGCCAAGCTATTATAAATGATTGTTACAAATATAGCCGAATATAAATATCATATCCATTAAATAAAAAATTGACACCTGAACACGGGAATCGAACCTCGGACCTTTGGCTTAGTACAACAATTTGAGCTATACAGTAGTCGTTCAGTGCCATGGGTCATTCTTCAGTCATATTTTAAGGCAGAGTCTGTGATAGAGGTGCGGAAATCGTCAGCTATATATGAGCAAGCAAAGATAACGCAGCCACCTTTGACTCGAGAGGACTTGTGCTGCCAAATGTACAGCGACAATTGTACGAATACGCATATCATGATGGATTAAATAGCCAAGCTATTTGATTTGTTAACTACGGTTATAGCAGCTTCTAAATATCATATTCTTTAAATTTATTTATTTATTATTATTTAGCACCGCGTCTTACTACCCGTTCTGGTTATACGCTTAAGTACTAATTACACTAATGGATGAGGAATTGGGAAGGTTGAATTTAGAGGAAGTGAACCCGCATTTGCGTGGAGGGAGAGTGGAAAACCACCCCCAGTTCACCCGACCGAGATTCGAACCTCGATCTCCCCGTCCTCGGTGGTCTGGCTCAACACGACTGGCGCGTTACCCAACTACGCCACCAAGGCGGGTTTCTTTAAATTTAAAAATTACATTTGGACCTGGATTTTTGCACGTCCATCAAAAACTCTGCCTTAAAATATGAGTGAGGAATGGATCTGGGCGCGGGACATACTTTAATGTAATATGCAGCTGTTACTTTTGATGGATATTATAGGTATCTATAAAATAATACAAATAACATAGTAAAATACTATCAGTGTTGACATAGAAATATATTTGTATTTAACATAAGTTTCTTTCTACCGAAATTCTATACGCAAGCTACTCAATCACTGATGGAAATGTTTATCGATGCTCGATAATTGACGATCACAAATCCATATATGGAGTATTTTATTCCAGCGTCCCTAGGCCTGGCCCTCTGTAAGCTTGTTTGACCTTCAGCATATCGACGCATGTGCCAATTTATAGCGTAAAGTTTCTCTCATTTGCTGGATGAGTATATGTCAAGTAGAATTGGTCCTTGGGACGAGAGCGTCAAGTTGTCTGGAATCAATAGCACGAGGAAGATGAGAGACGCCGTCCTGGGCTGGCCCACACCCAAACTTCGTTACTTTCTCGCCCCCCCCTCGCCCTTGGTTGGATACAAATCAACAAGAAGTCGCCCGTCTGAGGAATAAAACTGCTGGTTTTCAATCAATAACGAATATCACCCGCTTCGGTGGCCGCATGGTCTTAAGGCGCCACTCTCACAGTAGACTAGACTGCCAGTGACTGGGAGATAGGGGTTCAAATCTCGGTCAGGTGTACTGAGGGTGGTTTTTCCCAAGGTCACTGAAACATGGGGACAAAACATTTAAAAAAATTACTGTGGGGAGTTAAAATTGTAAACCAGATATGGGGTTTTAAAGTTACGTGCGGAGACACGACTCTATGGGGGGTTGGATGAAAGCTGACCACATTTTACACTTCTCGCTTATCCGAGCAGGGCTTTGGCCGTCGACAACCAACCCTAGCTTCCCTACAAGTATACCCTGATTGTGGTTGGAAGGACAGTAGAGAAAATTCAAACATTTCTTTGCGGCCAACATTGATAGCATGTTACTATAATATTTATGTTATTCTATAGGTATTGATAATATCCATCAAAAATGACAGCTGAAGATAACTTAAATTTATGTATGAATATATTAAAATTGTTTTAGTAACTTTAGTAACTAACTTCTACTGTTCTTCCTACCAAAATCACACTATACCATGTTATTTTCCAGATGACGTCAAGCAGGTAGTAGTGGGAATAAGGGGGAACTTTCGTAAGTCTTTAATATGACCTACAGCAGGGTGGTCCAACATTTTTAATTCCAAGGGCCAAATCTGATTATCAGTTTGCAGCGCGGGCCTAATATAGGCCTATATTTGGTAATCCCATCAACTTAATTTAGCCCTACAAACAACACTTAATAAACACTTATTTTAAATATAAATTGTATTTTTTGTTTGGTAGAATCTTTCAAATTAGACTCTCAAAAATATATTATGAAATATGGTTTCACAAAATAGCATAGATATATATTTATATATATTTTACTAATAAAATAGGCCAAAGTTTAATAAAGTGTATTAATAACCTTTTTAAATAATAAATATTTGTATTTGAATCATTAGCTATTTCACACCTGTCACCCGGGATTTCTCTTTAATTTTTTCCGTAACATTGTGAGGGCCACAGTTTCAGTGAGCGCGGGCTGCCACGTGAGCCACACCGACCTACGGTAGAGTTGTTACATGCAAATATAATACTTTTTTTTTCTTCTTAACGCCGTGTCTTACTACCCGTTCGGGTTATACGCTTGAGTACTAATTACGTTAATGGATTGGGAGTTGGGAAGGTTGAATTTAGAGGAAGTGAACCCGCATTTACGTGGAGGGAGAGTGGAAATACATTTAGGAAAAATCACCCCCAGTTCACCCGACCGAGATTCGAACCTTGATCTCCCCGTCCTCAGCAGTCTGGCTCAACACTAAACTAGCGCGTTAGCCAACTATGCCACCGAGGTGGGTAACATAATAATTGACTTATAACAAAACATGACAGTGATCAAATTCATAACAATTTTTGTTTCCCACATTTTCAGTGTCTCGAGAGTATTGTTGTACTGCGTATATGCTCACACAATAGTCTTGCAGTTAGAGAGACACAGCGGGAGCGAGTGATCTAAGTTTATTGTAGAGTATTTTTATCTTCTGATTTGCCTCCCATTGTATTGTTATAATGACGAATCAAAGGAAGTGTCATAATCCCCCTGACAATTTCTGCTACGTGTGTGATAGGTTTTGAAAAAGAAAACACTATGAGGAAGTAAATCTTTAGTTCTAAACGTGCATAGTATTTATATTTTGGTTGTAATATGGGCGACTAAGACGGAAACTGAGCTTCAAATACCTCCTTTATTAACTGCAGGATGTAGCTAACTGGGGAAGTCAAAAGTATGCAGTTTAATGATCCTATGATGTGGCAAGAACCGCGTAACCACGTTGATGATTGCTATTCCGTATGACAAAAATATTATGGATGTAAAAAAATGCGATTACAAATTGCAAATATTCGAACTTATTATCTTCCTAGCGTGGTTACCATGGGCAACGCTTTTCTTTTCTTCAAACATACAGAAAAAAAAATCACTTTATTTTATTTATCTAAAAAAATCTAATCAAAATTTTAAAATATCAGCTTTGGGGTGCACATGTTTGTGCACGGGAGCTGTTAATATTTTAAATTTCAGCCCTCTTCGTGCGATATATATCGCGCAATGCTCATAACAGACAAATCCTTCATTTTATTAATAGATGTGTATCAGATTTCTTTATCAACATTTTATACTTTTATAAAAGCTATTTTCCCTCAAGTATGTAATTCCTTACAAAATTAGATCCGCGACCTTGTTTTATAAAATTGATAACCATTTCTCTCTATTAACTTCAAATAAAATATTCAATATATTATTTTTAATGTCTTATTTCAAATGAGAATGTAGCTCTAGTAGTTAATGAACGCAAATAAACTTTGTGGATTTGTGATCTGCTGTATTTTATCAGATACTAAATATTAAATGTGTTATATACAGAGTTTATACAACTATAATATATATTATAGTTAAATAAATATGATCAACTTTAGTCAAAATATATCAGCTTCTCTCTAGCGCCTACAGCTTGTAGCTAACAGGGCGCAGGACAGTAACGCTAATGCAGCTTCAGCCATAACTCTGATCTGATTCGTTTTTATGTTGTGTGTAGAAGTAACTGTCTCAAGCGTTTTACCATATTATACATATGTATAACTCTGACTAGCAAAAGCACGTAACATATTCGGTGAGCGGAGTATTGGAAATAGGGCAAGGGGTCGATAATATATATCCCCGATGCATATGTAAAGTAAGATACTGAACCAGGTACGGTTGAGACACACTGAAGTATCTGACGAACTTCTTACTTGTACACTAAAATGGCTGTCAAAATATATTCAAAGTTCATTGCCGTATTCTTTTAAAATATATAATACAAACTCGAAATAAAACTAAGTTGAATTTTTTGGCGAAATTTATTAGGTTGGCCTTTTTAATTCAAGTAATGGTCAGTTTGTTAATTTAAACGTGATTTAACCATCAAAACTAAACATAACATTGGCAGACATAATTTATATTCGCCGTTATTTTCTGAAATTGCCAGAAAAAAACAACTAACTCAACAGCTACAATTTTCTTCTTAACATTCTAATAAACAATAAAAGTCAGTTAAATGTATTTTCATCAACCAGTCATTTGGTAAAAGAAGTAAAAGGTGTGTTTGAACTGGCGATCATAAGGACCTTTTTGTGATTAAAAATAAATATTTAAATATAAAGAAGTCTTAGGCTTAATTTTTTTTTAACTTGTAGCATCGTACCACTTAAATTTTAATTAATATATTATACATTTTAGCCGAAGAAAGTATCTTATACTGACTTTTTCCATTGAAATACAAATTTTTATTGAATCTTTTAATGAAATCCATTATTGTATCTACCACAAATCAGTATGTCTGAAAAAAAAGGTGTGTGTATTCTGCACACATGGTTGATATACTCGTGGCTATTGACGCCACACCCACCTAGTGGAACTAATCCAGTGCTGTGAATCACTCTTAGAAGCTGTCGCGCACCTTACTTGGGGAAATACAGGCGCATTGGTGTGACATCGTCCGAAATAACTTGGTCAAGAGAAGTTGGAGGAGCGCTTTGCCTCCATCGTTAGAAGAGCATGAATGAATCCATCTTGGGTCGTGACATGAATACAGTCATGTGAATAAGAAGCTGTGACCTACTTCTACGATCATCTCCCACTGAGATTTTATACAACCTGGTGGCCAAAAACCAGGGGTTCTTCCCTTATCCGTGTCCGTGGCAGTGAACTACAGTTCAACGATACCCTAACTCGAGCCAAGGTGGGGGTTTAAGGGTATTAAGTGTTTTATTTGATTTAGTTTTGTTAGGAAGCAATTTGCACACTCTTGAATAACACACTTTTAACATTGTCATTGCTATAAAAACAAACTTAGAGTATTTATTGACGTTTATCGAGGTGTTATTAATACATAATAATACGATATTTATTTACGTTTTAGTTATTAAAACGTCAGTAAATATATTTTTTTATATCATTAAAAATATTGGAAAAATCACAAATCATTTTTAGTCTAGAACAAAAGTTTGCTAGTCAAGAGAGAACAAATAGTTCTCCAACAAAAAAACTAAAATTTTAAAAATGATTCAAAGCTTGCTTGAAAGTATGACAATCCGCATGCTATGACGTCACTTTCGTCTTGTAACGGGGAGGTTTGCCGCCTTCCCTTGACGCATTTTCAAAGGCAAACTTCCCCCGGGCAATACAGGCCCTCCCTTGAAGTTAGTTTTAGATGAAAGGAAAATTGACTACTGAAGTGTTTGGAATATAGCAAGTTGTATATAAAAGATTATCAAAAGCAAACACACAAGTTTAATTTAAAGGAAGTACTGAAATTTGAGTCCTATAAAAAAAAATTGAGCCGCATAATGTCTTGTTAAATTTACTGATGTGAGATATCTCAACATTATTTTATAAACAATATTAAAGAATACCAATTTTCATTTTATAAAATATCTCTCAAATTTATTTTGAATTAAATAAAATGTAAAAATAAAGCTCATCATTTGAAACACGCTGTTAAGACTTAAATAAGATATCAAAGAGAAAAGGAAAAAGGAGCATGTTTTTTTTACCCAATGCTTGTCAAAACGAGATTATAATGGTTTATAGAGGTTACGGCGGAAAAAAACACTCACAAAGTTATGACATTGCGACATTTTATTTTATCAGAGCTTTCTCGGAAAGATCACTTCTAGCTAAAATCGCATACAATATGTCAGATAGGATGTTCGACAACTATTGTCATTTTAACTATCAATTAAGTTCTCTTTTTCAAAAATGTATAACTATGCTTTTGACAAATTCCATTGAAACTTAAAATATGACCAAGTTCTGTTCTAAACAATAAAAACATGTTCTTGTATGTGGTTTGCTTGTTTTAGACTTTAAAATCAAAATTTTATTTTAATCAACTTTTGTATAGTTTTCTCGCGTGATTAATAACTATTTTTGTTAGTTTTTTTTTGTAGCTTGCTAGAACGTCTGGCTATCAGTCACGTGATGAAATATTGCACAGAGCTACCACACCCAGGCGGGAAATAATATTCACTACATCCACTGCCTTCTATAGTGACGATTTTGCTCGTTAGGATTATTATAGAGCTGATGATAAACAAAGATGTGTTAAATTGGTGAAAAACGCGTTTTTCAGTGTGGACAAGCTAATCTATTTATTGGAACAGATTAAGAATTATACGATTATATATTTTTTAGCACCGCGTTTTACTACCCGTTCGGGTTATACGCTTATGTACTAATTACGCTAGTGGTTTTAGGGATTAGAAAGGTTATATATATAAAGGGAGGGTACCCACATTTGCGTGGAGGGATAGTGAAAAACAATTTTGGAAATCCAGTTTTATTACACCCGACAGAGATTCGAACCTCGATCGCCCCGTCATTGGCAGTCTAATCTACTGCAAGAGTAGCTCCTTAGATTATGCTGCCACTGAAGCGGGTTCATATTTTCTAAGTGCCATTTACCACCGACCTAAAGTCATAGATAATAATTTTACGATACTTATTAGAGCTTAGTATTAGTAACGAAAAGAAGAGATTTTTTTTCTGTACGTCATCCAGGATATCAACATTTACATGAAACGATAAGATGAAGGCGCACTTCTTGGCTAATTCACCCTCTTTCTTAGTTCATTTCATGGGGCGCGCGTTCATAGCTACATATATAGTCTGATTTAGTAAGGAAAGGACCTTTTTTACAGTTAATAAAAACTACTAGAAGTTGGGATAATGCTCTTATATCTATACGTAAAGTAAGATGGCCAGCATCTATCACTTTTGAGATAATATATTACTATATCTATGAAATAATAGTACTAATAAAGTAAAATAGTAGCAATTTTGGCTGCAAATAAATATGTTTGTATTTTCTAAAAGTTCCATTTTCACCATAATCCTACTATAGTGGCAGCTTAGCGAATCTCCTGACGTCAGCGCGTCGACAGAAATCACGTGGTGTTATTAAATAAACAAGCTAGTTTATGGCGACTGTGATCGGCAAGCCTGACGACTTGGGCCTTGAAGACCAGTTCATGACCTGCGAATCTTCCAATAAAATGTAATTGTCTGCAGTTGAAAATAACAACAGGCGCCTTTAGAGACTTGGTGGACAGTTTAAGATGCTCTTCAGCCGATAATTAATTTATCGTTTTTATTAATTTATCCTCAGTCGCTTATAAAGTAATTGTTTCTAGACCACAAGCAAATATTTCAGTATGTACTTGGACCCCACTAATGGTTTGAGTCCCATCTGCAATTTGCATTATTGGAATAACATTAAAGATTTGTTTGTTATAATTATTGTTGTTAAACTCTATGGATAAAGACTTTTGACAAGTCCACATGGGGGGGTGGGGATAAAGCGTCAGTCAACTTCGTCTTGCACGATTTATAGTAACAAGGATGTTGTGGTTTGAATCCCGGCTGGGTGTACGGAGAGTTTTTTCATAAAAAAATCTCACCCCCACGCAAATGCGGTAACATTTCCCTTCCATTATACGTTTTCTGGGTAACAGTAGGTTTTAGTTTACAACTTTTGTAGTGAGAAAAGGTGTTCACTGAACTTAAGGGGGCCGCCTCGGCAAGCGAGAAATCGCCGCGCAGACCTTTAGCTCTAACGCAATTATTTTAATTCTACGATGCGTTATTTCAAAATATGGTTCGCACCTAAATAGTATTCATATAGTTCGAGTTTTATTAATGGAAAAAATGTGACACTAGCTCATTTTCAACAACTTTAATCATATTTTCGGAGCTATGAGATGAGGCTTGATAAAAAAAAAGGGGGGCGGGGGGCTATAGATTTATTCTTTAACTCATCCTACAGTCATTTTATTTTTATAATCTCACAGCATAAATTTTTGAGATATTTGAGAACCAGCAACGGGCTTTCCTCTTTACCATGAAATAAGTTTCGTAGTTTTCTTTCCACTCTTTATTATTGACATATATGAAAGAATGGTTGTAGGGGAAAGGTGAAAGGGAGTATAAGCTTAGACAGAATAGAGAAGTATAATTCCAGAAAACGACACAAACTATTGTATTTTAAGCCTTATGGCTTCACGGTGATTGTGTATTTCTCGCTGACAGAGGCGGCCGTCTTAAGATGTGTACTCAACCGATTTTAGGATCGGAAAATCTTGTACTAACAAATATTTATTGTGTTAAGACACAAGATTTGTAGAGTCGTCGCGGGAACAATTTTATTTCGCGTAATTTAATATATTATAGCATTTTCTATTCATCACCTTGTATTAAGGAGAAGAAATTTATACTTCTTCTAAAATTCAACCTTCCTTATTCCTAACATATTAACTTTATTAGTACATATGCGTACAACCTGAACGGCTAGTGATTTACGGTGACAAAAAAACACAGTAAAATATACTAACTGCAAAGTCTTATTTATCGAAAATGTTTATGTAAAAATCATACATTACCTTTTGTAGTAACTATGGTCCGATCCATGGATAAAGGTAAAAAGAAGTTATAAAAGCATATGTTAGCAAAAACAAAAATCACTAAAATACTATTTTAACCGGATGTTACTGTAATGTGCTCGCCATCATATCCAGCCATGTACACACCCGTTCATCTTTGGAACCTGGTTTACAGTGTCGGGGGTGTTGACAAACGTAAAACTTTCCGCGGTGACTTAAGATCCTGTAAAACGGTAAAAGAATAGTATTCCGGGGACTTGGTTTAGTTACATTTATGTTAAAAGTTATTCGTGGCTGTAAAGAGTGTGTGTGAACAATCTTCAGCAACCAGAAACCAACTAAAGCAATTTAAACACTTTGCCTACTTTGTTGTGAGACTGACAACACAAACGGTGCTATCAGATATTCGTGTGTGATACTGTATATAATTATATCTCTTTATATTTCAAGCTATTATTCAATTTAGATTGTACAACATAAGCTAACAATTAAAATAGTCCAACAACAACAATAAATACATAATATAATAGTTTTAGTTATATTTTAATATATTATATTTAACTTGATTTATGAAAAAAAGGGCATGCTGGGGCTTAAGAATGTGTAATTTTTTAATGAGAGGAATAATTTAAAAATATTTGATGTTATGGTAACTAATTAAAGCAACAAGACAGTATTTAAACTTATTAAAATGATGTGTTAGAATTCAGTTTTGGTTCTGTTACACTAAAACAAATTGTTCAGACATCAATTTATTCGAATGACTATTTTGCTTTACGGGCCATTCTTTCAGAAACCACCTCAATTAAACATTTAAATTTGCGCATAAGCTACAAAAATCTATTCGCAGAGTAAACTTTATGAGGGAGAATATTTTCGTAGTATGATTGCCCTACTTTGTCATGCCAAAAATGTGGTTAAAACGTGATGAACGTGTTGGAATGATGGGACTGGAGGTGACTTGTTGGAAATATTGGTTATAAGATTAGTTACGGTTCCACAATTCATAGAGGTACGTGCAATGCGGAGGCATTGCACATTAAGTTATTTTTATTCTTATGTTAGTATTTTTTTAACACCCCGTTTGGTTTTATACGCCTTTGTACTAATTACACTCATATTTTAGGGATTAGGGAGGTTGAATTTAGAGGAGGTGTACCCGCATTTAAGTGGAAGGTAAGTAGTATTAGGATCGAACAAGCTAAGGAGATTGGTTCCGTGAGGGTTCTAACACCACGAGACTACTCCACTCTAATTAATAGGACGTAACTCGGCCCGTATAGAGGGCACAGTAGATGGTAGGCCCTACCAGCCCAGCTCGAGGATTGGTCGATATAAATAACTCTGGCCTCTGATTGGTTGCTATAA
>CABFWB010005701.1:9551-20218 GCA_902151455.1 Timema bartmani | reverse complement strand
AAAAAAAAAATACCCTCAGTACACCCGAACCTCGATCTCCCCGTCATCATTAGCCTAGTCTACTGCAGTAGTAGAGCGTTAGACCGTGCGGCCACCAAAGCGGATGTCCTTAAATTCATTACTGTGAAACAAGGGGGGGAACTTCTAACACTACATAAACATTTACGCCTTTAGTTCTTCTGTATAGACAAAACATCGTACATAGCTGTGAAGGGAGTAGTGTCAAAAGCTCCCAAGTAAGATAACAAACACATTATATAGGCCTACTAGGATTATGGCAGGAGGAACATATTAGAAAATATGTAATTTTTTTGCAGTCAATAGGGATAAAATTTTAATATATTATTTGTATTTTTTTTTGTACTAATACATCATATCTATCAAAAGTGATAACTGCAGATCACATGACTTGACGTAAGTATATATTAAAATAAATTTTGTAACGTTCAGATAAAGTCCTTCCTATCAGAATCCTACTATAGCTTTCCCAGTGTTGTACTTTATCATATTTACGAAGTATGAAGAAAGCATTGTGAAACTCTTGATTAGGGTGACATTTTTCTCTGGCATGGAAAACTTTTCTCCATGTTATACACATTTTGTTAAATTAATGTGTCAAAATATAAAGAGTAGTATCAATAGGAAACATCAGTTTAATTATTCCTATTCTTCTTTTAAAAATCAAACTTTTGATAAATGTGGTGTAAAAATTACCACTGATGACTAAAAAAGTGAAATGATCTTGGTGTTATTTACAACAACAAAAAAAAACTTTCATGTACTTCTTTAATCTTTAAAATAATATTTTTTGAGAATAAATTTTTGAATGCATGAACGCGTATGCAAAACCTAAACCTTTCGAATGAATTTTAAAAAATTGATATTTAATAATGTTACTATCATAATCTCGTTTTATTATTAAAGGGAGTACGGAAATATAAAAATCAAGAGTAATTTAACTAAACAAATAAACGCAAAATATACTTCAAAACTAACAACAAAAAATTGATTGAATTTCACTAATGTGTAAAACAGGGGTCAGCAATCTTTTAGTAGTGTCGTGCCGAAGTAATATCGCAAAGTCGCTCTACGTGCCAACCAACCTAAGCCGACCCAAATAGTTTATATTTTTATCCAAGTTAACTAGTAAAATTATTAAAACAATTATAAGTTGATCTTATAAAATGTAAATGTAACAACATGTTTCTAAATCAAATACGTTACACAACTATTGTTTTTGGAATATTTAATATTTTAATTTAAATCAGAAAAATCAGAATTAATACAAAAGTTATAGATGTGGTTCGCAAAATTTAAGTTTTGAAGACATTATTTTGAGATTTTGAAACAAAACAATTGAATCATTGAAACGTAAAACACGTTGTTATTAAAATTATTACTCACATCAATGGTTTTAGTTAAAAATAAAGGTTTTATATTAGTTTTATTCAAATCGCTCAGCGTGTCGTTAAAAATCGTTCCACGTACCACTCTTGGCACATTTGCCGTAGGTTGCCAACCCCTGGTGTAAAGAATAAGGTGACAAAAAAAAATTCCCTTATAGTTCACATATTCTTCAAAATCAGGTGACACCTATATTATATTTTATTACTAAACGGTACTGTTGTAGTGTATAAAAGTTATTGAGGACTTTTAAATGCTGAATTTATTATTTATATATATCATCTTGATTCTTTAAAATAAATTCATATTTACAAAAATTAGGGGTTGTTTCTCCAATGCAAACAAGGAAAAAGTTTTTTTATAACGTGATGGATAACATTTGTAAAACCACCCTTCCCACACCCGGACAAGAATCGAACCTTGACCTTCTCGTCGCAGACGAATATTATGACCGTCAAAAAACTCGAAATTTGGATACATTCAGCCCCCTGAAATGGAAAAAAACGTTTTTGCGATGCCAACTGTCTGTTTAATTTGTCTGTCTGTATCTCGGCCTAGAGCCGAAACTATTTTACTGGTTGGGCTAAGACTCGTTATTTAGGGTTATCATAAGGTTCACCCAAGCGATTTTTGGAATTAGATATCAAACCTTAAAGTTAAGGTAAGTTTACTGACGGACAAAAAAAGAAAAAAGTTTTTTTTCACACTAAACCAGCTCTAACAATTTTGATTAAATTTTGTATCCAGCTAATGATTAAAATTTACATTACAAACAAAATGGTGACTCATTTTCACATGAAAATGACTTTTAAGTATATTTTACACGAGAGAAAATTTCCAATTTTGATCAAAACTCCGAAACTATTTGAGATACGAAATAACTTACGGTATGAATGTGAAGTTGTAATACTATTTATAAAAAAATTATTTGAAATATATTTTTATAAAAGCGATAGTTTATAAGCTTTAAACAAATACATATAATTTTTAATTCAGGTCTTTCAAATATGAAATTGTTAAGCTCTTTGGTGTAGACTACATAAGAAATTTTACTCTTTTCTCAGTGTTTCTGTAACTCTGTAACAACGTATATTAATTCATGTATGCTCTTTGGTGGAATGTTTCTGCAACAATGTATATTATTTAGCTTCACATAACTTTTCTTTTTTTAAATGTATCTTTATTAAGATAAATGATAGAGAAAGTATGTGCGGTGTACCACCGTACCATTTGTTTTATATAGGTCATTAAATGAGTACTCAGAACCTTACTGACTCCAAGATGGTATTTGACGAGCTTGAAACTAGATAGCACAAATACGAATTTAGCTTTATTATTAGTTAACTAAGCCGTATAATGCTGAGTTGACTTAAACTCGGCCCCATGACTAAATGCCTAGAGGTGGTCAAATAGGTCTACTATATCTTGCTTTGATCTCATCAAATGGTGATTAAAATAATTTAGTGTGTGTACTTTCCGTTCCTTTTGAAATGTAACGTGCTGGCTATAAGCGTGGCCCGGATTTTGACGGCATGCCATCTCTCTCTTCTTTTTTATTTTTTCATACAATGCTCATGTCTACATAAATTATGCTCATGATCCTTCTGGTTTTGTTATGTTTTTATAGGTCATATTTAGCTCATTTGTTGTCATTTTGTATTCTTAGGTAATATTTTATCGGTTTGCAACTATGGGTAATTTTTTGACAATTTTGAGTCATTTTTGAATAAACCTTAAGTATTTATTTTGTGTGTGTATATATATATATATATATATATATATAGCACCGCGTCTTACCAGCCGTTTGGGTTATACGCTTATGTACTAATTACGCTAGAGGGTTAAGGATTAGGAAGGTTAAATTTTGAGGAAGTGTACTCACATTTGTGTGGAGAGAGAGTGGGAAAAAATTAAGTACATTCAGTACATCCGATAGGGATCGAACCACGATCTCACCATCATTGGCGGTCTAGTTTTATGCGAGAGTGACGACTTAGACCATGCAGCCACCGAGGCAAGCTATTTTTTTTTAAATACTATCGATATTTTATAGATGCATAAATACTCAATATAGTTTGTTTTACTCACACAGGTTTTAGGAATTAGAGAATTGGGTACCTATGTAATAAACTTTGTATCTTCTTTTCTTGTCTGGTTGTAAAATACACATTCCTGGTGAGATTGTAAATAAGACTGAGCGGGTTGCGTTGAGAAGGGGAAGCTAAACTTCTGAAGAAGATATTTGTTAGTCAATATATTTAGCAGCATACAAGAATCTATTTAATAAAGGCCTTTCATTGCATTTTTTTTTAGTTTCCATTTTTAAAGTGCGTAGAATAAACTTTACAACAAAAACCCAGACCCTTATTCTAACACCTAAATGGATGTATGAATGTTATAATAAATTTAATTTATAATTATTTTTTATATTTTGTTAGTATTTCTATTTTCTATTATTATATTATATTTCTATTTCATCTTATGTTTATTATTTTTACCAAGATTTGGGACTCACAGAAAAAACCAAACTCTAATTATAAGTTGCAATACAAAAACAATCCTGGTTTTGATAAAGATCTAATCCTAATGAAACTAAATTATGCCAATTTAGAGCGTGAAGGATTAAAAAGGGGAAATATTTGGGCCACGTATGAAACTAGGTCATCGGATAAAAACCCTTCCCTAACCATATGAATACCCTGAATCGCTCTATGGGGCGTCGGGATGCTTAGAAACGATGCATATTGTCGGGACGGCGGGACGCCTGCGAGGCACGTGACGTCTGGAAGGCAGGCGTCGAGTTCTGTTGGGTGTCCCGCTGCCTCGTGTCGAACTGACTGTGTCTCTCTCTCTCTCTTTCCGCTCTCTTTCTATCTATTGTCCTCTCTTCCTAGCTTCACTCTTCTTTCTTCTCTGTTACTTGAGCGTCTTATTAATCCACTTATTTAAGGTTGTTTAGCCCTGGGTGTGGTGTAGGCTCCTCTAAAATGGTATTCTAAGATCTATAATTAAATATATTCAGAAATATTTGACCGATTTAAGGGATTTTTGCAGCGACCAATGTGGCAAGACTGCAAGTTAATATTTAATCAATTATTTCAACTATCATATATTATTCAATTATTACCATAGTTATTTTGTTATGAAATCTCGGACATCTTCGTCGACGACTCTGTATATATCTATAGGTGACCTGACGGTCTAGGGGTAAGGTGTCAGACTTCTGTGCTGAGGATCCGGGGTTCAATCCTCGGTCCCGGCACAAATTTATCTGATTGCCAAACCATTCCTTAACCTCTGACAAGGTGTTTTAATCACAACTTGTGAATGTGTAGAATGCCAGGCCTCCACCGTGGTTCGGATCCCACGTTAAACTGTAGGTCCTCCATTTCATTTCACAATCACCCTATCATTACACATTAGCGTAAGTGCGTATAACGCGAACGGGTAGTAAGACACGGTGGCTAATAATAATAATAATAATAATAAGACTCTGTATATTCGACTACTACCATTGGTTCCTAGCTACTTCTTTTGTTCACCGTTGAATATTTTGTCGTTTCCTCTTTACATTATATCTGGGTTATTTTTTTTACTCTCTCACATAGAGAAAGTATTACAATGTTGAAAAATTTGGTCCTATAGATTATAATGGATATTAACGTTTTATGTTCTCCTGAAATAAACACAACCTTAAAGCTAGTAATGGTATCATTTTTTGGTGTGTTTACGTCTTGGCCACAGTTGAGAGCGTTGAGCTCTAGTTGATAAGCAACCAACTCTTAAGATAATCTGAATCAAATCTTAGTGGGGTCGAAAATTAAGTACACCCGTTGCAAAAAAAAAAAACACAGAAAAAACCGGGTAATTCGATGTTCACTCTAAGTCGTCGCCCTTCAAGCGGTGATATCAATTTAAATTAACGCTCCAATAGGCTTGGTATTATTATTATTAATAATATTAATTGATCGAATGTAGCAAGGTCTTGTTTTAGCTTGATCACATGTCATTTAATCCATTTGTCTGTCTGTCTATATGTTTGTTACGCAATAACCGGTCAAATGCGCGGACCAATTTTAACAAAATGTGTCAGGGAAATTCTTTGAACTTAGGCCGAACAGCGTATGAACCATTCTTCTACCCTGCAAAGTAACAAAGCTTACTTTGCACTATTCCACTATGGTAAATCTGATAAAATAGGGTCATATTGTAATCCGTCAAGGTAAGACTGTTACCTTTCAGAGAAGACTGAGTGTACATAGTTTTTTAATCTGATTGTATACTGGTCACTAGAAAGGGTTTTTTGTTTGTTTAGTAGCTAATCTCAAATGATTTGAAATTAAAATTATAGTACATCTATGGAGTACCTAAGGCGTATTATTTTAAATTATTGACATATACTGCGAGAATGGCGTCTTAAACCACGTTAACAACGGCTATTTTATATTAATATAACCCACCTCGATGGCGTAGTTAGTTAACGCGCTGGTTTCATGTTGAGATAGACTGCCGAGTACGGGGATATCGAGGTTCGAATCTCGCTCGGGTGAACTGGGGTGGTTTTTTCTAAATGATTTTCCATTCTCCCTCTACGCAAATATGGGTTCACTTCTTATAAATTCAACCTTCCCAATTCCTAATCTATTAGCGTAATTAGTACTTAAGCGTATAACCCGAAAAGGTAGTAAGACGCAGTGCTAAGTATTATTATCTACGAATATAATGTGCTATTGAATTTAGTATTAATTTGTTTTCTGTCTTACTTGATAACCGAGGAAAAATATCAACTTCAAATCCAAGGAGAAATAAAGGGAGACATTTTAACCTGAAATCCAAATATAAATATAATTACTGTTAGTTTTTTTATTTAGCACCCACCGCGCCTTACTACCCTTTCGGGTTATACGCTTAAGTACTAATTACACTAATGATTTGGGAAAGTTTAATTTAAAGGAAGTGAACCCGCATTTGCGTGGAGTGAGAGTGGAAAACAATTTTGGAAAAGCCACCCCCAGTTCACCCGACCGAGATTCGAACCCTGATCTCCCCGTACTCGGTGGTCTAGCTCAACATGACTGGCGCGTTAGCCAACTACGCCACCGAGGCGTGTCGTTAATAATGTAATAACGTTAAGAATAATATGGCATAATTCTTGACATGATGAATGTATCCTTTTTTGAAAGCAAGGTCTACTGTTCACATAACTATTAGGTTTGAATATATGTGCAACATGACGAATATATAACCCAAGACTAAAACATCGTTTAAGCGCACCGGTGGTTCCACGGACAAAGGCTTCATTCTCATCTAATCTGGTTAGCCAGTGAAGGGAAGTTCGAGGTTCTAATTTCGATTTCGGGTGTCTAAATGTTTTCTCACTTTCCCTCCACTTTAAGTGAGATAATATTTCCTCTTAATTTTACTCTACTCACCCTTACGCCATTAGATAGCCCGAACAGGTAGTAAGATGGAAGCACACAAACACAAATTATCATTTGAGGAAAATAATAAACTCAATTCAATTGTTATATATTTTCGATCATATCGGTGATCAAAAGTTGTACTTGTATTAAATAGTGTGATAAGTGTGTTTTAAAACTTAAATAAATATATATTAAGTGCAACATTTAACGTGTGAAGAAAATTGGTATCGATAACTCGTGGAGAAATGAATAGGGCAGGGCCTAAACAAAATGCAATCAAATTTGTAAAGAAAAAAGATAATACATATAGACCCAAGGTCTTCTCTAAGCCTTTTAAAGAATGTATTCATTTCCCCCTTAATATCTAAGCCCCTCCAAAGAAGATGGTAAGCATAAACTACCCAGTTTAAACGATTTTAAATCTTAGTTTTATCGTTTGATATTTCAAACTTACTGTCAGCAATCTGATGATCTTGAGAAACAAAGTTTGGCTCTACCTGACTGTAGTTATTTTCCAGCACTGAAAACTTATATTCTGAAAATTGAAAAATGACACCTGGACACGGGAATCGAACCCGGGACCTCTGGCTGAAAACTTAGCTTGTAGAGGTAATTTATATTAAATTAAGAACAAAAAACCAAGACTTTATAGTCTGTCCAACTACGGTAATATAATGTGTTAGAAGAAAAAGAATGATAACCTATTTTAAAGTAATTAAAGGTGTAATTCTAGACACAGTTATTTGTCCAGAGTCTAACGTTTTCCCCGGTGATTAGTGGTCTCATTTCTTGGTCACACACATTCTGCTAACAGGTTGACCACTTGTTACTAACTGCCAATTATGGTATGGCGTTTGATCGATCCATCGATACTCGAGTCATTCTGATCAACACGTGCAGTTTGTTTGTCCCAGGGATAGGTTTGAGAAAAATTGTAATTTAAAAAAAGATTTTTGTGATAACTCATTTCGGTGATTTTCTTTATTTTATTTCTCTCACATTCATCCTTTATTAATGACAGATTTAAGCCTTCGTTATAAACCAAATCTAAGGTACTTACTTCCTAAAAGGGGGGGGGGGGAGAGATTTGAAACACAAAGTGCAGATCGTTAAATAAGCATTATAGACAGAAACATTTTCAAAATCTGAAATAATAAATTCTAATATATATTACCTGCACCGACGGATAAAAGCTTCAGCTTCGAATAGTCTGGTTGACCGGTGACTAGGAGGCCAGGGATTGAATCCGGTTCGTAAGTATTGAGGTGTTTGGTTTCCTAAGTGGTTTTCCACCCCTCCCTTCGCGCGAACGTGGATAGAATTGCCCTAAATCCTATCTTACTCGTTCCTATCCTATTATTGTAAATAAATATGCCGATAACGTGGACGTGTGGGCAAATGTAATGCCCAACAACAAAAATAATATGACAAAAAATCTACAAAATGTGATCACCGAGTCCAGAAATGTTAACCAAATACATTTTTGTAGAACGTATTTAATGTAAAAGATGGCATATAAATTGGATTTAGAAAAATATAGTCCATTCTCAAGTAAGTTCACGTAAGTAAATTTGGTTTGTCACGATTCAAAGGGCGTCGTCAGATGTTCAGTGTTTGGTACTCCCCCTTTAGACACGCAACTTTGACGATGTGGAGCCATTACCTCTAAACATGAAATATAAAATTAATGTGTATGTATAATAAATAACAAAGTAACTTTATAGCCTAGCAGTAAAAATACGCCAAAATAAAAATGTACAACTTAAATACACGAAAAGAGTTTGTAGGGACCAACTAATTATCTTTTGACGTTAGATGCTTATTGAAAATGCGCAGTAATAAGAAAGTTCATTAGAAAGATAAAACATCTATTTGGTGAAAAAAATACTGCATTATTCATTATACCATTTTATAACAATATATTTAGGCTACTTGATTCAAAAAATATATAACTATTCAAATTAATATTTTTGTATACAATTATATTATAAGAATTTACCCTTAGTTTGTACGTTTAATATTACAGAAATATGGTTTTTTTTGCTATCACAAGACTTTTTCTATACTTCGTATGTATTGAGAAAGTAATCAATAATCAGTATAGTAGCAAGAGTAATTGTTATTATTATTATTATTATTATTATTATTATTATTATTATTATTATTATTATTATTATTATTATTATTATTATTAGCACCGCGTCTTACTACCCGTTCGGCTTACACGCACTTACTAATGTGTGATGGTAGGGTGATTGTGAGATGAAATGGAGGACCTACAGTTTAACGTGAGATCCGAACCACGGTGGAGGCCTGGAATTCCACACATTCACAAGTTGTGATGAATACACGTCTTGTCAGAGGAGAAGGAAGGGCAATCAGATAAATATGTGCCGGGACTAAGGAATGAACCCCAGACCCCCAACACAGAAGTCTGACACCTTACCCCCTAGACCGCCAAGTCACCAACGAGAGTAATAAGCTAACTACTTAGCGTATAGAAGAAGGACTTCTATCACACTGCTGTCATATGCCATCTCTTTGTATTTATGTGATAGGTCTTGAAGGGTTGAGTTACGTATGTTGCCATGGTGACGGCGAGGGCAGAAATGACGCACAAAGCGAACAGGGGAGCAGAGGCAGGGGGAGGTTACAGGAATTACCTGCCTACAAAACCGTATGTTCAAAGCAATCGAGCGACGAATAGTTGCATGCACCGACCGTGTTCCTTGTTATTAATTCGTAGAACAACAAAGTTACTAGCAGTTTCATTAAAAAGGAGTTAGTGATTATAAAAAGATCACCCGCATTAACGTAGATCTGTAGTTTTCAACCTGTGGTACACGTTGCCCACGGGAGTACGCGGCGTATTTTATAGGGGTACGCAACACTAATTTAGTAATGACAGTTTTTTTTTCTGCTCCAGGTTTACTTAATTTTAGAATAATATAAAAATAGTTGTATTTTTATAAATCAACCCAAGACTTCATTAGTAATATTTTTGGTATATTTTCATTCAAATACGAATTTTCAATATGTATTCGTGTTTTTCTTTTTTTTATGACTATTCAGTAGGTATACATTTTCTTTAAGCGACACGTGAAGTTGGAGTGTTTAGTTAATTAATTAAAATATATATTGATTTATGTAGTTTGATATGTAAAATGTTGTATTTAGTTATGATTGAAGTATTTTAATCGAAATAACTCACCTCTTTCAAAAGTTATATAACTAATTTAAAAAAAAAACAACACTAGAACGTCTAAGGAAAGGTTTTTTTTTTTAAATAACTAAATAAAAACTTTTGGGCTACTTGAGAGAAATATTTGCGAAAGGGGCATCATTCAGAAAATAATTGCGCCACTTTCGGGATAGTAAAAGAAGTGGTGCGTCGGGCGACGATGTGCACGAGCCAATACTGTGGTTAAGTTGGGAGTTCACTCGTGATAGTGGTAGAACGTGTGTGGTGAACTTTGACCGAGCCGGAATCATGAGTCAGGGCCTCATGCAAAAACTTGACTGAGTGGATGCTTAGTGGACACTAGGGCTTTATTAGAATGCTTGTGTATATATATATATATATAGGCCTATATGTGCGTATAGATTACCTCTAAAGAATAAAATGCTTCCTTTCTCATCCCTGTCCCTTTAGAGTAATGATCATATAATTAATATGCGTACAACCTGAACAGGTGGTAAGACGTGGTGATTAAAAAAACCTTTATATAAATATATATAAAGCTAAATAAATATACAAATTTCTAAATATATATATATATGTATATATTTAGAAATTTGTATATTTATTTAGCTTTATATATATTTATATAAAGGTTTTTT
>CABFWB010005700.1:25253-41667 GCA_902151455.1 Timema bartmani | reverse complement strand
CCCCCAAATAAATAACTAGCGACGCCTATGGGAGCATCGCACTGTATGGAGCAGAAACTTGGACTCTAAGGAAGATGAAAAAGAAATACTTGTAGAGCTTTTAAATGTGGTGCTGGAGAAGACTTATGAAATACGACTTTTGCCAAGGGTGGGTGCACGTAAATTGTGCCAATACAGAATTAAATCCCTCTTTTTATAAATGTGATTCTTGTGAGAAAGCATCTAAAGACAATAAGAGAAGTTTGGTGTCCAAATTTGATTAAAAAATTGTAATATTGAAGTATGTCCGGTACTACCCGACAGTACTTTTAAAAACTGAATCAAGCATTTTTTTAATGACTCTAGAAAGAAAAATATTTTCTATAAGCTATGTTAATACAGCAGGTATATAAATACATATATGTAATCTTGACAGGTCATTTGTCTCATTTTCACTTAATAAAATTATAAATTAAATTTAAAAACTTTAAGTGTCCGTTACTACCCGATTCTCCCCTAAGCTTACCTGCTTGGTGCCACTAGTATACAATTCAGTGTTAACAGTGTTAACTTTTAAGAGGAAGTACATGGAATCTTAATTTTGGAGTGGATAATTTTATCTTAATTAATAAATTATTAATATGAGTTAAGGCTTTGAAAGAGAAAAGTAAAGTTTATTAGTTTCGAGTTTAAAAAGTTTTATAAAATATTGGTAAAGGAATTATTAAAATTTAAAATTATTGAATAGATTTAAGAACAATGTAAATACTGACATAGTCAAAATATCACAAAATAAGTTATAAAATATTTCTATATATGTTACGGGCTAAAGCCAAAATCAAACAGATCACAATGTGCCTACCAGTTTGGGGCAAAGCCTGATTTGCTGTTGCATATCTAGATGTGGCCAGGCAAATTGGATGTGACTGACTATTTAACACTGATCAAATTGTGAATCGCTTATTTCTGCACATAGAAATAAGTGTATTATAATATATTATTATTATGCGAACATAATATATTACACAAGCTCTTTACTTATAAAATAAGTCTCAGAGAAGCAAGCAGAAAAATATTGCGCACTGGTGGGCAAGGGTATGTTCACTGTTCTTGCAAGCAGAAATGTTCAAGTAAAAAGAGCAACACAAATGGCATAAAATGCAAATCAAAGTGTCATTTGTCTCTTCTGTGCCCCAAAAAATGTTATCGTTTATAATTTTTTAGCCTTATCACATAAATATCATTATTTTACTTCATATGATTTTAATTTACCAAGCTGGACATCTTTCGTACAGAAGATACATTTAATTCAGTAGTTTTTTAATTTTTTAAAACACTTTTTAATTTATTCAATTAAATGTAATTAAATTCTTATGTTTTGTCAAGACTTTTTTTTATTTGCATTATTCTTTACATTGTTGGTTTGATCAGGATTTGCCCAAAGACGATTGGTCAGGTCTTTATTTGCTCGGGTACATCCTGAAGTACCAAGATTCATTGAGCTTTACTAAGATACTTCGGGCTTTGCCTGAAACTATTAGACATATCGCGATTTGCCTGGGATATGGCCTGGGATATGCAGATGATGCCGTATTAATGGTTGAGAATGAAATTGATTTGCAGACTGCGTTAAATTGTTGGAATATGGCTACAGGCAGAATGGGTTTTTGTATAAATGTCTCCAAAACTAAGATGATCGTTTTTGATGAAGAACGGATCAGGAATTGATGGTCAGCTTAGTATAATTGGAAAACTATTAGAACAAGTGAATGATTTTGTGTATCTTGGCAAAATGTTCTGTAAAAAATGGAAGGACAGATGGTAGAATTGATGGACTGGTGAATGCATCTTGGAGTGTAGTTGGATGTATGTGGACTATTGCAAAGTATGAAGTATCAAATTAGGCAAAGAGGGCAGTATATAAAAGTGTGTTAACACCAACACTGTTCTATGGATGTGAAGTGTGGGTTTTTTCAGGAGAAACACAAGAGCAAGGTTAATGCGGTTAGAATGAGATATCTTAGAAATGTACGTGGACAAATTCGCAATTGGCAGAGTCAGTGTTGTTTTGGGCATGTTGAGAGGATGGGTGTGGATTGAGTGGCAAAGCAAATATATGAATCTAGGGTGTGTGGATCAAAAAGAGGGGTAACTAAATGCTGTAAATGAATGTGTGAAAAAGAGAAACATGAAGAATTTTAAGAATAAACTGGCATGTTTCACTCGGTGTATAAATGTTGTTGAAGTGAAGGGATTATGCAACAATATGACAGTGTGGAGAAAGTTAGTGAGGTTGGATTAAGTATGGAATTGTTGTTTTTTGAGCTATATGCACAGTTTCCTGCCTACCCTGTAAGGAAATGGCGTGATTAGGTATATATGTATTGTGTTCATTTATCTTTGTCAGTATTTACATTTTCTATAATCTGTTTAATCATTTCCAATTTTAATAATTCCTTTGCCAATATTTAACCACACTTTTTTAGACTTGAAACTAATAATCTTCACTTTCCTCTTTCAAAGCTTTATCTCATATTAAATAACACTCTTTACTTAATTTGTTTTTCAGAATGATTTCTAGAATGTTAAAAAAAAGTGTTCATTAATAATTGCTTGGATTATATTTTTAACAAAATAAAGTTAAGCACAATAACATATTAATTTTTATTGGTACAAAATTACATTCTTCACTTTTATTTCACTTTGAATAACAATACAAATTTAGAACAGTATTACAACTATATATTAATTTACAGCATAAATAATGATAGGTTATTAAAAGTAACTTCATAATAATTGTATATTTTTAATAGATCAAATGTCATGGTTCATAATTTAATTTAATTTAATTTTAATTTATTTTATGACACTTTAAAAAACCTATAAACACTTGTCCTTCCATTTGTAGGATTGACTCTAATACCCTTAATATGAAGAGAGAGGTTCGAACACTGACCAGGTGCATTAGAAGAACTTTTTAAATTCACCCTCTTGTGCAGTTCCATTAGGTCAATAGCTTACAATGTAAGACATAAAAAATCCTTGTTTCATGTAAGAAAAACTATAATCTTGATTTTTTTTCATTGCTTACACTACTTACACTTAAGGTCTTGGGTAACACCTAGCTTAGGTATCCGATTGAGTAACACAGTTTGAGCCATACATTGCATTGCGTTGTGGTTTTATTTATTCTAGTTTAAAAAACCAGTGGAATTGTGACCAATGAAACCGTTTTATGATGTTTTAAAATATACAGCAAAATTTAAAGATAATTATTTTAAAATGAAAAAACTATTTAACTGATCTCAATTTTGCTGTTGTCAAGTGAAAATTCAGAAATCCACACTTAATAAGTTTTCTGGTTCAATTGTAATCTTTTATCTAATTTACTTGCTAATCGATGATAGAAGAAAAAAATGTATCCACAAGACTGCACGAGTACAAATTTTTCTTATAAAAGTGTTAGCAAATATTGGATTGTTTGGTTAAGTTTTATGAAGTTTTTGCTGAAATGGCAATGAGGAGATGTCCAAATTAGCGATCGATCATCTCGGAATCCAAAACCTTAGCTATGGCAATACTGTTTCTCTGTGAGCCCAGTGTGTCCCAGGTTTAATTTCTGGCATTACTAAAAATGTTATCACTTGAATTTAAGACTTCTCTTTTCATTGATGAATGATATTTAGGGAACTGAGTGTGGCTTCTCTTTTAGAGTTGAGTTAGTTTGTAAATTACGGACTGATATAACCATTTGATTCAGAAAGAGCGCATTAAATATCCAAAATAAATAAAAATAAACCTCATTTTGGACATAATTATTTGTAATTCTAGAAATAATATAAGGAATACACCACTATATCTCAAACACTTATTTAGCCGTTTTATCTAGATATTTATATCTCAAACACTTATTTAGCCGTTTTATCTAGATATTTAACAAGTTTGAAACACAACACAGTTTTACATTTTATCTTATAAGGGCTAAAAACAATGTTGCTTATTTCTAATACATAATGAAAAAAGTTAAGTGTTTGTTGGCAATAATCAGACTATTTGGATCAGTAGTAGAGAAGTTAGGTTACCCTTGTCATCGCACTTAAACACTAAGACATTCGCTCTCCACCCATAAAAAGTTACACTCCAATTTGTCAGAGATCAAACATTTGGTGGATATTTTGTTACTAAGTCTTATTCTTATTTTTCTTTGCTTTTTAAATTACTTTGAAAGTAGTACTGATAGTATTACACTAACTGTTACTTAGGTGCTCAACGCTACTAATTCAAACATCTTATATATGTTATATTTTTAGTGACACATACAAAAGTCTGCAATTACTCTGAAAGGAGACACAAACAAAACTAAAGTATCATACACATAAAACCAATTTTTTTTGTGTGCTTTTATTGCAATTTTGGACACATTAGTTCTTATAATTTTAATGGTACATCATAAAAGGGGTAGCTTTATGATTTTTTTTTTAATTTTCACTAAAGGATTCATCCATAAATTGGGCAAAGTGGAGAAGGGAAAAGAGATCAGTGTTAGAAGGACTAAAAAGAAACAATTTATATAGGCCTACTGTATAACTAACAAGAGGTAAATTTTATATGAACAAGAAATATCTTTGTATTCAGAAAGCTACTAATAGGCATGGGTATGTTCTTCAATTCTTAAATTATATAGGTAATTAAATTAACACCTACATTGACGGCCGCATGGTCTAAGCCTACTCTCTCAATATACTAGACTACCGATGACAGAGAGATTGTGGTTTGATCCCGGTCAGGTGTACTGAGGGTGGTTTTTCCTAACTGGTTTTCCACTCTCTCTCCACACAAATGTGGGTATGCTTCCACTAAATTCAACCTTCCTCATCTTCAACCCATTATAGTTATTAGTACATAAGCATATAAACCAAATAGGTAGTAAGGTGCAGTGCTAAAAAATAATAATAATAATAATAATAATAATAATAATAACCATACATACAGGGCCAGACTTATATAACCGGTCATGGTTTTATCAATGACAAAATAAATATATTAACATAACTCATTATAATCTTTCTGAAAAATCATGGGTGGATAAATCATAGCCTGCATTGAGTCTACAATAGATAATTCTTTTTAGATTTACAAGGTAGCCCACAGTATATACCCACTTCGTTAACTTTGTATCCTCTAGTCAGTCGCTGTCGGCTGACTGTGTTTCCCACTATCCCTTTGTTTCTTTCAATCCTAGTTCACATTATTCATTGCTTGAGATGGATGGTGACTTGTGGGAGTTTTACTAGATGGTATTGACTTGACAGGAGGGTACTTGCGAATTGTTACTTCATCATCATCATCATCATCAACAATACCATCATCATGTACCAGCTCCAGTTTCCCAGGTGTGGTTAGTGAGCGCTATCCATTTCATCCTGTCTTTGTACAGTTCCCTCTCATGGATAGTATCCCAATCTTTTCCTTGTTATTTTACGTCTTTCTTCACTTTCTCTATCCTTTACATCCTAACGAATTGTCTCATCCCATTTACTTCCATTTCAGATTATTTGCCTTTCTTCTGTTGTTCATTCGTTGTAGATGTCCGCACCACTTTAGTCAAGCTCAACTTATTGTTTCTAGCACACACTATCACTATTTGCTCCGGCATCCTTACTATTGGGAACTTCATTTCAGAGGCCTGTAATCGATAGCTGTCTCTATTGGTGATGGTACAGGTATCGAGGGCGTACATCAAGGTATAAATGTAATATGTATTGAAACCAGCTTCTATGGCTGCATGGTCTAACACGCTACGTTCGTGTTAGACTAGAATGCCGAATACGAGATAAAGGTTTGATCTCGGTCGGGTGCACTCAGGGTGGTTTTCCATGCTCTTGATTTGTGTAAATGCGAGTGCACTTTCTATCCTTTCTAATCCCTAGCACATCAGTATAATTATTACATAGGCGTACAACCTCAATGGGTAGTAGGAAGCAGTGCTAGAAAAAAAAAAAAATGAAAGAAAAACAATATATATCTTGAAGAGAGTCAATTTAGCCCTATTCCACAGCAGGTTCTTCACTTGGCTAAAGAACTGTGCTGCCTTCTGGGTTTGGTTCACATTTCATTTTTGTTGGAGCTATTTGTTGTTATTATGTTGCCAAGGTACTTAAAATGCTAAAATTTACTGGCTCTTCACCATTCATGATCATCATCCTATTCATTGTAATATTTGTTTGCGGGAAGCCAATACAAATATATTCACTCATTGCTATAGAATTTTAGTAATGTGGGTGGCTTCTCCAACAAGTAATTTTAGGGACAAGAAAATTGTTGTCAAGCTATCAAATCATTCACATTGTATAATGTAGGTACAGTATATATATAATCTTTTGGTAGTAATAGTTCAAACCCATTTAAAGGGTACAATTGATTTAAAATGGAAATTGGGGAGGGGGGGGGGGGAAACTAAATGTGTACACTGATATTTATATGTCAAGTTAATACAAAAACTATGAGTAATATTATTGAAGTGCTGTGTTTATAATGGTGTTGAACCACCTCGTGGAAACTTTAGTCCGACTTTTTGTGAAAGTTGAAGCTTTAATATTTACTACATGTTGTGAATGTAAATAGGTTTTGAGCTATTATTTTTTATTTAGCACTGCGTCTTACTACCTGTTCGGGCTATACACTTAAGTATTAATAATGCTAATGGGTTAGGAATGGGGAAGGTTAAATAAAGAGAAAGTGAACCCGCATTTGTGTGGAGGGAGAGGGGAAAACCATTTAGGAAAAACAACCCCCAGTTCACCTGACCAAGATTCGGACCTCGTTCTCCCCATCCTCGGCAGTTTAGCTCAACACGAAACTAGCGCATTAGCCAACTACGCCACCGAGGCAGGTCTTTGAGATTATTAATATGTCTCTATAAATACACTCCAATACATTAATATCCCCATTTAAGCTGCTCAAATTGATTGTGTACCTTTTTACATTGGAATTTAATTTAATAATTATAGTTTTTTTTTCTTCTGTTAAAATGTTACTCTTTGGGCCAGTTTCATAGTTTGACTTAACATGCCTCAAGTGCGAGTCGATACTAAATACAAGACAACATCTACCTAAACTCGAATGGAATGGGTCAGTTTCATGGTCTCGGTAGATGTTGTCAGTATTGACTCACACTTGAGGCATGCTAAGTCTGACTATAAAAGTGACCCTTTGTGTCAATTAATGATTCAGTACACAATTGCATATAAAATAAACAGTTATTATTTCTCATCAAGTTTTGGTAAAACCATTAATTTTTCAATAACTGTACCAAGAAAGTAATACTTAAATTTCATATATGAGACTTGCTTTGTCATGGGTTGCTAACATGTTCTTTAGTTCACACACGATTGCTACCTTTTAGTGCAAGATTGGCAACATTGTGTGCGAATGTACCAAGATTGTGCACACAAGTGTGTGACAGAAGAGCACAAGGCAAGTTTGTCTGTGCAGCTGTTTGCTTCAGTATCTGCAAAATAAATAATCCAATATAGATAGATGAGGCAAAATATTAAACTATATTAATTGTAATAAGAGCATGAGCAACAGGTATAACCATGGCCGAGAGCGTAGAGGCACTAATCTTAAAGATGGGAAGTTGTGGTAATGGACATAATTAAGTTAAAAATATTAGTTTCATCACAAAACTGTTATAAATCATATCATCTCTAAATTATTTTACTAAACAACAAAGAAAGGGCTAGTAAAAAAAAAATTGGTATTGAAAAGTACAATGAGTATCATATTATGTTTCAATTTTTTAGCTTGATTTAAAAATTAAATATTTGACAAAGGCCAACCGAAGTGTATAATTTGCTTGCATTCCAATACACTTTTTATAATTTTTATTATTATAGAAAAGGTACCTAAACCTTCTTGCTAAGCCTCCATCCTATTTACTTTTGGGAATTTAACCCCTCCTCTCTTTATTTTCAAAATATTTACTAAAGTTAAAATGTAATAAATAAGTTTTGTTAGTAAAATATCAAAATAATTTTCTCCTACTTACCAAAACTCTTTCATTTCAAGCCAAGAAAATGATAAACCAGAGGGTTTTTTTCTGTTTCCTCTCTGTGCAACAAAGTTTGGTTTAAAACTTTAAACACAACAATGAGTTAAAAATTAGTAATTTGCGATATAACAGATATGCGGAACACTTAAATGTTTAGTATTTTACCCTCCCTAACATAGCTTAAGGTTATTTGACCATCAGAATTTTATTGCACAATTTTAACAAGTGTATAATCATAAACTATAAATAATGATTCAATGATTTCAAATCATTACAGTTTACAATATTATTACATTATTAATATCAATATGTATTAATACTATTACTATTTCATTGACATATTTAGACTATTAATATTATAAATACTATTTCATTCTATACACCTTATATTAATATATAGCTATACTAAATTTCAGCCCCATACATTGATTACTTTACCCTAACAACGGTACGCAAAAAGCATAAAATAGCTAATTAGACCCGTTATAGCTAATGAACTGTGATGATTTGAAATCATTGAATCACTATTTATAGCTTACAATCATACAATTTTTTTTAAACAATTATTGTTAAAATTGTGCAATAAAATTCTGATGGTCGAATGACCTTAAAGTCTATCCAATAATAATTACTGTGGAGGTATTATGGCTAGTAAATTTGACAAGGTTTATTCATTATAGGTTAGCACCTTAACCACTCAACCACAGTCTTCTTTCTATGGAGTTATGATGAACAAATCTTTAATAAACTGTGAATTTACTATAAAAAAATCCTTGTTTGTTTTGAACTATGGTGTTGATCTAATTGATCAAGAAGCAATGGCTAGCTAAAACTAAATACGTTTTTTAGTACCCTCCTTGAGAAGACCTTGCAAACCTGACCCCCTCCCCCTAATAGGGATGCACCGCAAATTTTGGGAACCACTGGTATGTACATAAAAAAATTATTAATATGTTTCTTAGCTCCCATCATAAATCCCTTAATCAATAAAATATATATCTACATATATAGGCCTATATATATTCATTGTTTTTATTTAGTAATAGATCAAATTCAATTTTTCTCGAGTCTAAATCTGAATCTTTATTTCTTCTACAAATCCCCAATCTCAAGTTAAACATAAGTGTTGAACTTTCCCACATTTATTTGATTTTGTTCTCAATAAATTGTAAATAAATGGTCTGAGGTTTGGTTCTTAGTTTTGTCTTCTAAGTATGTTGGGTTATGTCAATACTTCTAAAATTTAATTCATAATCAAAACTGGATCTTTTAAAAAAATGCTCCTTTTTAATCCCAAATATTCTTAAGGATTCAAGGTATTCAAAGATAACATGAAAAAAAAAACCCCTTTTGTACCCTGTTGAGGACCAAATATCTGTCTCCCAAATCAGAATCAAGTATGCCACACACAATTATGTGGGAATTAATTTACTCTATCCTTTCATATAATAGTCTAATGAGGGCAGAATTTGAAACCATTTTGTTTATTAGGTAGTTTTTTTAAAATGCTTTCTTAAGATTGGTCCATATTTTATTAGAACATAGTGCATGTATAACTCTCAAATAAAAGATATCGACATACCTTTGCTGTGTTGCAAGCAGACTTGTGCTCGACACGACTGACTATGCACTGGTCTAGCGATGTTACGACACTCCTCTGCAGGCCGTAGGTTTCTGTTTGGCCCGGACACGCACAGCACTCTTCTCTGTTGGTAGCCGGTTACTGGGCCGCAAGTGATGCTACATGGGCTCCATGCACCTGGGATATTATTATCAGTGTGTTTTATTGTAGTTTTGTCACTTAGAAATTAGAAACTAGTAAATGTAAATAAATGGACATTCTAACAAAACTAACTCTAATACTAATTAGTAATAGCAAAACAGTTTTTCCAGATGAGGTGCTAACAAGATCAGGGACAGATCTAGACATAGTTGCCTCAGCATAATCCATTCATTTTAAAATATAGATTTAATTACACAAGGTGTGTCATTGGGTCATGTCATGGCTTATAGAGCAAAGGCTAAAAGTAAAAATACTGTGTTTAATACTGCTGAAAGATTTCAAATGAAGTTTTGACAGACAGTATATAAATCAGTGTGTCAATGTGTGTTTTTTTTATCCCCGCGTCTTACTAATTGTTCATGTTATATACATAAATGATTACTACTCTAACGGGGTAGGGATGAGGAAAGAAGCACTTTTGTTGGAGATAATTTACCCGCGTTTGCGTGAAAGTAGAGTGGGAAACCTTTTAAGAAAAACCACCCTCAATAGACCCATCTGTGATTCAAACCCTGATGTCCTCGTCAACAGCAGGCCAGTCTAACATGAGAATAACGCCTTAGAATGACAATTTATTTATAGCATCATGTCTTACTACTTGTTCAAGTTATTTGCTTAGGTACTAATTACACTAATGCTTATATTTGTAGAAAGTATACCTGCATTTGCGTGAAGAGAGATTGGAAAACCATTATGGGAAAAAAAAACCTCAGTACACTCAACCGAGATTTGAACCTCGATATCTCTGTTACCGGTAGTCTAGTCTACTGCGAGAGTAGCTCGTTAGACCATGCGGTCACCGAAGCGGCTAATGTCAATGTAAGCACTGATGTATACAAATATATTTGATAATCCGTCACCATAAGAGCTAAATACTTGTCTGATCCAGGTTTTGATTCCTTAATCTATTGCACCGAGGAATTTTTTGTACCCACAGTATAATTTCCTATTCTTCCCCTCGGGGAATGTTTCAGCATATCTTTAAAATTCATCATCCTCTTTTTAGTATTTCATCTTGGTTGAGACTTTAAGTATACATATAAAAAGTGAGGAGAGGCATCTTGTAACTTTCACCTCAGTGTGTCTTTTTTTGGCTGATTGACCGCTACTAGCAGTTTCCAACACATTGTTCTTGTGTGGTGTGATTATCAGTCAATAATTGTTGTTATTTAAAACTCTGCGTTTCATTTTTTTGTGAAATACAATTAAGTTTGCCATTATGTTAGTGTTTCAACTCAAATATTATAATGGTAAAATAATAACAAGTCAAAATGAAGTATAATTATTTTAGTACAGTTCGTATTATTGAAAATATTTAGATTTGACAGATTTAATTTAGTGGGAGAGGTGATTATTTATTTAACATCTTAAATTAGATAAATTACTTTATAGATGGGATTGTTTCAAATCACTGTCACCAAATTGCATGCATAACATATAACCAGTACCAGCGATTGCCCCGGGGTTGCCACAGATATTGGCCCCCACAAGAAAAAAAAGTAAGCTCTAATTAAAATGATTGCTGCAAAGAAAGCCAGGAAAGTTTGTTTATAATGAGCGTTTATATGAAATCATTATGTAACTTTTTTCCTTTTACCTTTGTTATTATCAAATTTGTGTAAAACAGTTTATTAACTTATACCTTCCTCAGACACTCTATGATGTAACTTACACGGGTTTATTGGAGGCTCACACACTGCATGCTACCCCAAGGCCCCCATGTATATAAGTCTCACACTACATATAACAATTGTAATTTCCTATTTAACATTGAGGACAGGTTTTATCTTGACAAAATCTAACGGGGGTCTTAGAACCTTTCAACTCACCTGTTAGCCACCAGCTATCACAGCCAACATTGCTGCTACATTTTTCTGTTTCGCTGGGCTTACTCTCGATATCACATGTAGCGTTTGTAGAGAAACAGTCCACAGTTCTTGTCCTCTGCCCCACCCCACACTCCACAGAACATTCCCCCCATTCTCCGATTACCCATGTTGCTGTGGAATTCTTCACACTGTCCACAAACTGTAATACACTCTTATCTTCTTCTGTGGTCCTAATACTTTCATGAAGCAACACATCATTGGATTGTAATGTTTTATCAGCATCAGACTCCATGGTGTAGTTGAAGTTGGACAGTTGTGAGTCCTCCAAGTCTGTTTTATCTTCTTGATTGCCAACATATTGTTGGTCTAGGAAGGAGGCTGTGGTTAAATAAAACAAAGTTTCTGTTTTGGGACTGGACGTAGTGTACAATGGCGGTTCTTGAGTCGATCTGCTGGTTGTTGGGGCCGTGCAACGAGGTAGATGGGGGCAAGGCTCTTTTTCAGGAGGTTTGTCCTGTCCTTTACACTCGTTGTCAGGGAGAGCTATTTCCCGACCGCTGCTACCTTGCGAGTAGAGTACTGCACACATGACAGTACGCTTCCTTGTGATCCCATCACCACATGTTGCTGGGCAGATCTGCCACGGGCCAGTCCACCATCTGGAGTAAGAAAGTGATCACTTTAGTTTGAAAAATATAAGCTAAGTAATTTGTCATGGGAAAACATCTTGTACCTTAATACATTTTGAAAATTTTTTTACTGTCACCGCTTTGACTTAACATAGTGTGCATACTGACACAGCTCCACATACCAAACTGAGCTTGCATTCCACTTGTATTCACCTTACTTTTATCACACTAGTTTCACAATAATTACTTCATTGTATGGATGACCTGGTGGTCTAGGGGTAAGGTGTCAGACTTCTGTGCTGGGGGTCCGGGGTTCAATCCCGGCACAGATTTATCTGATTGCCAAACCCTTCCTTCACCTCTGACAAGATGTGTATTAATCACAACTTGTGAATGTGAGGAATGCCAGGCCTCCACCGTGGTTCGGATTCCACGTTAAACTGTAGGTCCTCCATTTCATCTCACAATCACCCTACCATTGCACATTAGCGTAAGTGCGTATAACCCGAACGGGTAGTAAGACGCAGTGCTAATAATAATAATAATAATAATACTTCATTGTAACCACTAATTTCTCTGCATTTTCTGTTCAATAAAGTAATGAATGGGCTCCAGCCTGGGTCTCCCTCTCGCTTCTCGGCGTATCCTGGAGGACCTTCCATTCCTATCTATTCCCTCTCCTCGAGAGAGTATATAAGCGCGGGAGACCACTCCTCAGGACTCATTCGGAAAGCGGGAGCGAACCCACATTGTGTGTATTTTAAAAAATTTATTTTTACAAAATCAGGACAAAGAGTAAATATTTGTGGATAGGCAAGATGAGTTGGCAGCTCCATTTATGTGATTTGTTAAGTAAACTTTATTTAAATTTGTATATTCAATAACAAGGTTATTAATGATTTTATGTGTACTGTAAATTAAGAAATGTATTCTCTGTAGCAGGGGGGTGAATGGGAAAACCATAGTGATGAATCACATAAGGAGAAACACACTCCATTGCATCCGGTCCAAATTGAAGCCATGACCTTTCTTTTACCGACATTCCGATTTATTGTGTGCTTGACGTCTTTGACTGTGTCATCATCAGTATGGCTAAAAACATTCTTCAATCTCATATATCTGTTTCTCTGGTCACATGTGAAACTTTCTTAACATAGCTTATTTTTAGTTTTAAATGCCTTAAATTTTAATTAAATATAAATATAGAGTTAGGATATAATAATTGCATATGCTGCATGCTCATTAAAAAATATGGTTGGTCAATATAATCACAAAATTACATACATTACAACTGAAATTGCGTCTAATACACTATTTTACAAATCTGAATCTTCATCTTAGCTTCAAATTTTATATATCAAATTCGAATCTCAAACTTAATGTTTTCATTTATACTTGATTGTAAAGGGGAAAAGAATGCTCACACACCCCTATAGTTGACTTTCCTATTTTGTGTAATTTCACTTACCTGGCTGGACAAGGGTGGGTATTACACACTCTCATGAGCATATCGGGCTTCCTACCCGTCTCACAAAGGCTCATGTTTACCAGCCCCCCTCCTCCCTTTTGGAGACACACGGGAGCAGAGGACTGAGTCCCCCCGCCGCATGTGGCCGAACACGGTGACCAGTCAGAGAATGTCCACCTATATTCTGGTGGACCGGCTTGTTCTTGTTTGGGGACCGTGAACTCGTAGCGCAGACCAAAGTTGCGGTATCGCCCATTGTAGATCAGCTGAAACAGTGCATCACATATATCAGCTCTAAAATATGTACTATGTATGTTTTATCTCATTTTCATTGTTTTAAAATCGGTAGTTTGAATTAATTAGCCCATTTTAATTAATTCAACATAAAAATCAATATTTTAAATATATATAAAGCTTTATTTTCATGTGTATGCTTACCTGAAACGTGATAACCCTCCCGACAAATTCATAATCATAAGTCTAGAGTGATGTCACTTACCTAACGTGTTGCTGTCCAAAACACCTAAAATGTTGTATGCGGGAAAATTGGTTGTTTTTTTCTCTGGAAGAGTTTAGGGATTGATTTGTTTGAAGGAGTATACAATGGATCATGTGTATCATTGGCGCTAGTATTGCTCTTCCCAATGATTTATATGATCCATTGTCTACCTCCACATATAAATCCATCCCTAAACTCTTCTTTAGGAAAGACTAAATACATATATATGATATTTTAAATATATATATATGTTAACGGCAATGTGTGTAAACATGTTTGATTTCTATAAATAAAATATTCGTCAACCTTCAGTCTTTTTCTCATTTGATAAGGGAGAAAATACAAATTGAGGTTTCAAAGAAGTTAGAACATGCTATACTCACATTTAATTACCAAATATAGTCATAACTAAATAGCCAAAGCTATTAATTATGCTTTTAGTGAGGATTACTCCATCTAGATATCATATTCTGAAAATTGAAAAATGACACCTGGACAAGGTCCCGGGTTCGATTCCCGTGTCCAGATGTCATTTTTCAATTTTCAAAATATTGTCAGGACGATAGGAACCATTGAGAAGCAAAATAAGGGGAATGCTTGGCAGGGGAATGAAATACCATCGCCACTGATGCACATGATTTAATGTCTATCTGCAAAGACGAATCCAACTATTCACTATTCCTCTCTTTAAGAGAAGAAACAACAATTTCTCTAGTGTATAACATTTGAGGTAGTTCAGTCAGCACAATGTGAGGCAAGAGACATCACTCTAAAATTATAATTTTGACTTCGTTGTGGTAGTTTCTTGTGTTTCAAGTAAACATATAAATAAACTTGAAGCAATAGTACAAAAGTTAGTTGGGGCCATCGTTAAGTTAAATATCCTTACAGAAAGTAGTTGATTTCGAAAGCGTAAAAAAAGCACCATATGAATTCTTTTTTTATTTCAATGTTTCTGAAAGTTGTGTTGATTGATACAACCTACATTGGTGGTCACAGGGTCCAAAGAATTGGTCTCACACTAGATTCTGGATTGATGGTGATGTGAAGATCATGGTTCAAATATCAACCAATGTACACTTCCTCTAAGCTACCTCCTTTATCCCTAACAATAAATTAAGCTGTTAATGAACATGTTGTTAACTGTAGAAGTAATAGTAATAAATCGATCAATTCACCAGAAAAAGGAAGATATAGCACAAAAACAATTGCAAGATTAATTAAATGTCCAGAGATACAAAGATAATAAAATGAATTATTTCCTAATGGCTTGGAAATGTATCATTTAACGGTGTAAAAACAATGTACAATAATGTAAAGTAAGTAATAGTAAAGGAAGCCAAACTGAAAGGAGAGTTAGATTAGGACTAGATAGGAACAAACACGCTTCTTTCTTAATTTCTTCTTCCACTAATAACACTTCCCCTTTCTTTCTTAATTTCTTCTTCCACTAATAACACCTCCTCCTTCTTTCTTAATTTCTTCTTCCACTAATAACACCTCCTCCTTCTTTCTTAATTTCTTCTTCCACTAATAACACCTCCTCCTTCTTTCTTAATTTATTCTTCCACTAATAACACCTCCTCCTTCTTTCTTAATTTCTTCTTCCACTAATAACACTTCCCCTTTCTTTCTTAATTTCTTCTTCCACTAATAACACCTCCTCCTTCTTTCTTAATTTCTTCTTACACTAATAACACCTCCCCCTTCTTCACACTTCTACAACTACGCATTGTTTAAAATTTTAGAAATATTCCTTTTTCAAATAAAGAGAAACACACAAACCACAAATAAATATAATAGGGAACTACATGCTACACGCTACATGTAGATATAAAGTATATGTGTGTGTACTTTTTCAGTGCATAGTAGATAGTAGAGGAAGCAAGGGTGAGATGGTATGCAGGGCTGTGGAGTGGGAACACCAAGCCTTCGACTCCAACTCCACTATTTTTATACTGTACAACTCTTATTCCTTCATAAATGGCTAAAGTATAATAATAATTGGTAATAACACTGCACTAAAATGTTTCAATACAGATGACTTAAGAGGAAGCTTCTTTATTACTTATATCTACTTAGCATCCCTACCTCATTAGAATGAGCTGTTCATTTACCTTGTCTTGTATATTTAAAAACCATGCATCATTTGTAAAATGTCTTGAAAAAAAAAA
>CABFWB010005700.1:0-24586 GCA_902151455.1 Timema bartmani | reverse complement strand
ATATATTGTGATTTTAATTTTACGAGTAAATATGAATGTGATTATATTATTATTATTAGAACCACGTCTTACTATACGTTCAGGTTATATTATATATGCGAAAGTTTGTGTGTTTGTATGTTTGTTACTCAATCACGCCAAAACTGCTGAACGAATTCGAATGAAACTTGGTATGTAGATAGAATATGTCCTGGAATAGCATATAGGACTATTCCCAACCTTTAATTTTACATTAATTTTACAATACTAATGTTTAAACTTTTCGTCGGGCGAAGCCACGACGGGTAACAGCTAGTAGAGTAATATTTTGGCATTGTTGCCTTTATCAAACACAACCTATGTTTGTAAGACTTAAAAAATGCACTTACATATATAAGAATATCCTCTTTAATTGGTCCAGGAATGCGAACCTTCTCCATATCCTTCTCTCTTTCATAGAGGGCTGTACTTCCAGCGACTTGATATTCGTCTGCTAGAGTAATCTGTCTGAAACAACATGGACATAAGGTTCTGATGGGCACCTACCATTGTGATGGATAAAAGTAGCCCAGATATTTCATACAAAACGAAAATCCCTCAATTTACTCTCAGCTAAGACTTATTTTTTTGCTGAAATAAATGAGTGTAAAAACCAGCATCTCTGTGTATCAATTAATTGCGATGTTGCATCTTATTTAACCTTATACTAATATTGACTTGAAATAATTAATCGATCAAGTTGAGTTTATTGGTAAAAATTGGTCATGTACAGTGTAGACAACACTCAGTTAACCCTGAGAGGTTGCAAGCTTACTTTAATGAGCTTACACTATGGTGTAATTGCTTAATCACCACTTAATGGCATTTTGTCCATGTTAAATATGAAAAACAAACCCAGCAGTGATTGGATCTCTTAGTGTCTATGGGATAAATGTAGGGTATGGTCTTTAAGTAGATAAGGTAATCTTTCAAAAGTAAAGCTGGGTCAGATCCATTTATTTTTAAAATCCAAATCTCCAATTTACTTGTAAATCCTTAATTTGAATCTTAGAAAACATGGTAAGCATTAAAGTTTAACTTTCCCACATCAATATGATCTTCTCTTCTCATTTCCAATTTTGGTCAAATCAATTCTTAAGTTTTGCTATACAATATGTAAATACTAACTAAATGTTTTTCGAATCCACACTCAACAAGTGATACAACTTGATAATGTGTGGAATGCTAGGCCTCCACCGTGGTTCGGATCCCACGTTAAACTGTAGGTGCTCCATTTCATCTCACAATCACCCTACCAATACACATTAGCGTAAGTGCATATAATCCGAACGGGTAGTAAGACGCGGTGCTAATAATAATAACTAAGTGGTAAGTTAAATGGTATGGAATCTTGTTGCTTGATGTCATTAAATTATATTGGAATAAAACATTAATAAGAAGCTTAATACATAATTCCAAAATATACATTTTTTTTTAAATACATGAATGCTTCTAAAGAATTTTAAAATATTCAAGAATTAAGGACCTTTGAAAATTTCAGATTTAAGATTTAAAAAAAATCCCTCTCCCCCAAATTTTGAATTTGTTTGCGAGATACTACTTATTGATGGAAAAAACTTAACAGCCAGACCATAGATCATAAATTTAACACTTTACTGAATGTATTGGTGTTATAATGAATGTACTATACAAAGTATTAACATGGATTTACAAGATTGTTTTTCTATTATACCTACTATATTATTTATATATTCTCTTACGTTCATAATTTTCCTGAGATTTGGATTTGAGATTTGGGGTTCATAAGATAGTGGATTTGACACAACTCTATGGATTTCAAATCCAAAATATTTGATCAATGATGAGGAATAGAGAGATTTGAAAGACCCATCATAAATTTAACTTTCTTTTAACAATGTATATGATTTTAGTCAATAAGCTTCAGGAATTGAGAGACTCGAAAAACCCAACCATAAGCCTAACCCTCTATTAACAATGAAAATGATTTTACTTTTAGTACCCTAATCATCATCATCATCAACAACTGTTTACAGCTTGTGGCTGGGGTTGTTTAGTAAAATGCCTCCAGCTTCGCCTATCCTTCCACCCATCTTCCCCTTTTAATCAAGTCTATTCTTCTCCTTTCAATTGCATTCTTGCTGTCATCTGCTCCTCCCATCCCTTTCTTAGTCTCCTTTGCGGTCATTTCTCTACATATAGTGGTGTTTACACTGTCATTGTATACTGATGCAAGTCATTACTGGTGTTCCAACATGACAGTGTGAACCTCTATTTGCATGCAAATTGGAGAGTTTGCATGACCCATGTTCTGCTTGCATGAATATTCGAGCACCTGAATGATTTATCGTCGGTAGCTAATTGTCGCGCCTGCTGAACATAACATGTGAGCTAGTTGTAATTGCCTGTGTGAACCTCTATTGGTGCACCAGTCACAGCTTCCAGAGAACAGGTGCAGTGCACTGCCTAGAACAGTTGTGTATAAATGTAGTGAACTCAACTGTCTTGCAAGTAAATCTTTGCATAATATTCAATAATGTGTATACACCTTTACTTACATGCCAGTTCAACTGTTGAACAAGTAAAGGTTTACACACATTTTTGAATGTCATGCAACGCTTTAGTCTACTTGCTGGACATTGAGTTGACCACATGTATACACAACTGTTCTCTGCAAGCTGTGCTTGGCACACCAATCGAGGTTTGCAAGTGCATGTACAACTAGTGTGCCCGTTCAGTTGTAGCTGAATTAACTACTGGTGCCAAATTATTCACGCACTCGAATATTCATGCGTCGTGCAAACAATATAATTTGCGTGCAAAGAGAGATTTACACTCTCATGTTGCCATGCCAGTAATGACTGGCACCAGTAAAACATGACAGTGTAAGCCCCACTTACATGACCATACCATCTCAGCTTTGCTTATTATACCATCTCATGTACCCCCAATCGTTT
This sequence comes from Timema bartmani, assembly GCA_902151455.1. Classification (NCBI taxonomy): domain Eukaryota; kingdom Metazoa; phylum Arthropoda; class Insecta; order Phasmatodea; family Timematidae; genus Timema; species Timema bartmani. The sequence goes on along the minus strand of CABFWB010005700.1, from coordinate 21,632 downwards.
TCCTTTACTAATATTCAATACTTTAGATCCAATAGCAAATATATTAGCACAAACACATGTTAATTATAATAATATCATACTTGTTTATCTATTTTATTTAAACACAAACTACTGCTATGATTCAATTTTTGTTTAAGGTATGTGAATGTTTTACAAACCGTTTTCCATTGAGGTAAAATTTTCTAGAGAAAGGACTTCCAATTCCAATATAGTTTTTAGAATGTCCAAGTTCTTCCACCATTATATTTCTTGATCCAGAAGGAATAACCACCACTTCTTTATAACCTTAAAAACAAATTAAATACATCTTACTACACACATATCAAGGTGTGTCTCCAAAAATTTACATTTAAAACAACACACACTTTTTGACCTACAGTTTTACTATAATGGTGCCCTTGGGCCAACTAGCTTGTGCACACTATCATAGGATTCTAATATAAATAGTTTATAGTGAGAGTGTAAGGAATGTGTGTTAAGGGCAGTTTGTAGTTTTTATAGCAAAACTTTTTTTTTGGCAAAATAAATAAAGTATTTCCAGTAAAAAGAGAGTTTGGTTCTCTTCACATGCTGATATCAACAGTTTTTTAATATCTGTTATGAGCATAGCAGTATTCAATGAAAAACATTTTAAATGAAAATAAAAAGTTATCATTAAATTACAGGACACCCTTGGCAGATATTCAAGAACTGTTAAGTTCACCTTGTGAAGAAATTTAAACTATATGTTTCTACTGGAGAAATAGTTTATTTCTTTTGACTAAAACTGCAAAATAAAACAGCCTTTTTCTTGTGTCCTCTACACTCCCACCTCAAGACCAACTATCCCTTAATCTCTCTAATTAATTTACACTTGACCTGACAAAGATATGAACATTAATCCTATCCACATTGGTGTTATACTCACGAGAGGGCTGATTGTTGGGAACTGGGAGGTCAAGGTTTGAATCTCAACATGGTGCACTGGGAATTGTTTACCATACATAACTTATCATTATAGTTTCACCACTCCATGTGAATATATGTATATTTCCTATAAACTACCCTCTCAATTTTTATACCCTTGTAATAAGTAATTAATAAACCTTGCTGCTAAATGTATTAATTAAATTAACAAAAATCCACTTATATCCAATGGAATAATTTAACAGTGGTAAACCAGCAATCAACAATCTATTTAATAGTTGAATAAGAAGTGGGGATCGAATTGGATTAATAAATTACTGACTCACCCGAGCCTTGCTTGCGAGTGAACACGCCACTCTTAGTTTCACACTGGCTGCCGTCCCCTTGGCATATCCCGCACTGGTCCTCGGTGGAGTTGGAATCTACCACCCAGTCACAACTTACACGCTGCACAACCATATGGGAATTACACTCTCATTACCTACACATTGTTAATTATATACTATATTTGTATCTTGCACTCATACTGAACACTCAGATAACTCTGGCTATACGGTACTTTCCTAATTTACACAAAACAGATTACATTTGGCAGAAATATGTGTTACACTCTACACGATTCATGACCATACTATGGGAAACATACACAAAGACAACATCTTTCAAAGAATACAGAAATATTCAGAACATAGCTCTATAAAGCTAGTTTCTTTACAATAGTGTGTCCTAATCAGGCATGTGAAAATAAAATAACTAGGCAAAGTATACTCTAAATTTAATAGGATGAGCCTTTAAAAAAATACAAACTTTTTTTTTTTTCAGCCAACATTGATATTTACTGCATTATTAGTATTATTTTATGGATATTGATAATATTTTTAAAACAAACAGCTTTAAATCACATAACCTGACAAATGACTAAGGAAAGTAAATTTAGTAACTTTTATAGCTGTCAGATAATGCTCTTATATAAAAATTGGACTGTAGCCTTAATATGCAAGAGTAAATCAATGACAAAAATGAAATTCTTTTAAATAATTGTAGAACAAACCCAAAATATATTTCTTCATTCAATTTATATTTTCTTAATTCTGCTATCTTTATTAAATGTCACATTTTCTAATTCCATATTTAACCTAATATACATACTCTCTAAGCTAAATGTATAAGAAAAGTTTAATTTCATCCAACTTCTTAAAGATGGTTGTGTCCTTATGCAGCCATATAAATCTGATACTGTTGGCTGAAGTTTTAAACACACTCTACAAATAAGAAATATGATTTGTTTTAGAAAAGTGTGTGAAAACATATAGCTTCTTTTAATTTTCAAGAATAATTTTGGTTTATCATTTATTAATTGTGATAAAAAGTGGTTATACTTTCAAAATCACAGAATTTATGAGATAAATATTTAGTGTTATTTGATAATTTACCTTACAAATTCCTTTGATGCACATGTCATTGGTGCCAACATTACAAGGTGTCCCATCGTCTACAGAGTCTCCAAAAGGTACAATCATACTATCATCAGAATCCGCACAATATAGCTCACATGGTTCCGCTAAAATTTAAATCAAATGTTAGCTGCTAGCATGGATTTGGATCAAATTAGATATTTACCAAATTCATATAAATTAAATACCTATGTTTTGTTTATTAAAATGTAATTAAAATGCCACTACTAATCTTCATACAGACCAACTTATTCAAATTCTGACAAAACCCTCAAATATAGTTTGAGTCATTCACCTTGATCAAAGTAAGGCATCCATTTGTACTTCCTTCCATGGAACTCTTTATCATTGTACCTAGAGCATTGCACTGCTCTGAAACTGGGAGATTCTTCGGAACATTTCTGCAACATTTATCATTTATAAACACATTCTATAAAGATTTCACCAACTCAATTGTAACAATACGTGCTTAAATACTTGGTTACTCACTTTTTAAGAGATTTAGTCTTGAACCCTTTATGTTCGGTATACAATAGGGCCCCTGTATTCTCTGATTTAGTATCCAATGTTTACCGCTGGCCAATTTTATTTATTTTTAATTAAATAAAAAAAATGGTGTATACGTTTCCAACCATGCGCAAAGGAAGAACCGGCCATACTATCAGCGGCATAAACGTGCCTACTATGGGCATTGTGCTATCATATCACCGTCATCATTAGCATCATCATCAGTGATCATTGCAACAAGAAAAATATAGAATAGTAAGTTCACTGTGTGCCGTGCTAATGTGACATTAGCTCGCACAATGTCACTGTGACATTCTCTTTGTTGTCACACACATTCTTTTTCTTTTTACTCCTGATTCTCTTCACTTATCTTTTCATGCCTCTCGTTTACGCATGCGCGACTCCTTCCCTTTCTGTGCAGGCGCTCTGAACCCCCCTCTTCTCGTCTCTTGTAGTTTCTCCCCTCCATTCATATGGCTGCGCATGCGCCCTCCGTCTTTTTATCCAACGCTTCTCTCTGCTGACCTTTTTTCTGGCCTTGTAATGTACTCTCGTTTTGGAGGTCCCAAGGGACGGATCAGCTGAAAATCTAGTTGGACACTACGCTTGGGAACTAGGGGGAACGTGTGATAGAGTCTCTCTATGTATATCACTATGTCTAGTGAAGGATCACAAGACTAATGCAGTCTCGCTAGTTCTAGTGGACAACCTACATGTTCACTATGGCTCTTCAAGGACTGGGAGCTCGGCTGTTATCCAGCTAGCCCCCGCCACATTCAAGCTATCTACATATTTTCAACCTCTGTCCGAGTCGGGCGAATACTCCGGTATTTCCCGCTAGCTCGGCGACTTCTTCGCGTCTGGTATTTGGGTACCGGCTCGTTTCCTGTGGGTGCTGGTTCCTGCCCAGCGCTAGGCTAGCTCATCCCACCTGGCTCACCAGGTCTCGCTGTGCGCGGGCCCATTTCACCGTCTCGGGAAATCTGAGGCTGGTTCTTAGTAACTGGCGGGTCATCTGAAGCGCCGTTACCAGGGACGCTCCAGGCCTGATTCATCGCTAATGGCTCACCTTGTGGCTCACCGCTCGTGGGCGCTCCAGGCTGGGTCCGTGTGAAGTCCAGCCAACACCAGAACCTGAGGACTTAGCCGCGTTCTCGGCCCCCCTATACACTTTGATGCCACTTCGTGGGTATTATTTACCTCGTCTATGTAAGGTATGGTCCGAGACTAGTCCCTAGGGGGATCTTCCTTGGAAGGTTCAACGTGGTCGTTGATGCACGTGTCGTGTACAGTGAGTACAACGTGTGGACACGCTCTCTTGTAGCCGTTCGTTTAAACGTTTGTTTATTACATGTGCATAGACTCATATGGTGTCTAAAGTGTCGTGTTGCGCCGGTGGGTTATACAACCGAGCGCTGCCTCCACTCCTCTCACTAGATCTGCTGGCCCGCTCGGGGTCATTACATACATAACTTATGAGTGGTTGTTTAGGCCACGAGACAGGGTGTTCCTCATCGGGACTATTGTTGTCCATATGCTATTGTCTCTAACTTAGTCTCCTAGTATTATTGTATGTATGGTAATTTTGAAACTAAATTGTATTGGCTGCCTGTGAGGCTATATTTGCAGCACAGTATTCATTATGTTTAGGGACTATTTTACTGGAACCCGGATATGAGCTAGATAAGTGTTGTACCGAGTTATGTGGTCGCTTGGGGTTTTGCTTAGAGCACCCCGGGTATTGTGAATACTGTCCCCTTTCGGGGAAAGGTGGCAGATAGTGGTAAGTTTTCAGTGGGTCTTAACTCCCAAGTGGGAATCAACTGTCGGCTACATACGCTGAAGGGTATTTCATATGTTATAGCTTCATCAAGCCGTTTGTATCCTCTATTAGCGGCAGCCGTCCCTTGGGGCGACTGTTGTGGGCGTAACGACCCTGGGCGGCATAACTGGCTTGCTCACCAGACCGTCCATGAGTCCTGTGACTTGGGATTAACTGAACACTCGCCAGCCTATTCAAATGTTTTTTATGGCCAGTGAACCAAGATCTTATAATTACTAATTTTTCTTATTATATATGTCATGTTGGTCAGTGAACCAAGATCTTATAATAACCAATTATCTTATTGTATATGTTATGTTTATAAAGTCTAATAATAAAATCTTATGGCCCTGTTCATTCTATGTTTGTTAAATTGTACCTATCCCTTTAACTCTGTAGGGGAGGGTACAACTGTAGTGTACAATACACGTAATTATTACTTTATTTAATATTGGTAATGTCTTACTATGAATGATTTATCAATTAAACTTTACCATATTTATGTATGCTACATGAATATCACGTTATATAGTAGTTCGGTATTATCCGTGGTTTCACGTAACCGTCTTGGATCTAGGAACGTATTACCCGTGGATATGGGGGACCTATTGTATTTAAAGGTGAATGGGAGACAGACAGAAAGAATAAAACATTAAAGTATTTCAAAGTTTGCTATAATCTAGAATCATGGGTACTGCCAACATTACAAACATCCCCAAATTAATGATGATTATTATTGTGATGGTGATGATGATGTTGTTGTTGATGATGATGATGAGGGTGATGATGATGATGATGATGATGACCACTGATAGTTTTATGACTTGTAAGTATGGTAAGGACTGGCAAGGTGCGTAGGCCGAGTTGGGGTGGCCATGTGGCGCCAAAGGGTGATGGAATGATAGGAGTGTACACAACATTTTAGTTGGGAAAACTGTTAAATAAACCCCTTGATAGGGCTATATGCCGATGGGAGGATAATGTAATAATATATTTGAAGGAGGTCGAGTGTTTTGTTAGGGATTAATAAATATGTTTCAGGATAGGGTTGAATGCTGATCTTACACTCTGGTGGGCATGAGATTTCGAGTTCTTTAAGGCCAGAGAGCTAGGTATGCATAGTAAGATCAACCTAAATGTAATGAATGCTAGAGTTGATATAGTTGTTGGTAGCATACAGCATGTGAAAGCTCATTAGAAGTTTAATGCCACATTTTACAACCCAGTGTTCTCACCTCTGTATTGCACACCTTATACCGCCTCCTCTCCCCTACACAGAATCTTCCTCCAAACGCGGGCACAGGATGGTCACAATGTCGCTCTGCTATGGACACCCCCGCCCCGCATGACCTTGAACACTCAGTCCAAGGACCCCAATTGCTCCAACCACCGTGGATTGGTTCAGGCTTCTCCCCGATAGTCACACACTTCTGGTCCAAGCACCACTGGAAGAAATGGGTTCTACGTCAACACAAATATTGACTGAGCAAGTTATAGAAGTCACTCCTAGGCTAAGCTAACTGTTCCTAACCTAGTTTCAGAGCCATTTTCATGAATAAACCTAGGCTCCTACCAATGTTTTCAGTTTAGAGAGGGCTGGGGCCTAAATGAACACGTGGTGCTCTCAGAAATGAAGTTGAGCCCCCTTTAAAACCCATAGAGTCTAATATGGTGTCCCTAACACAAGTGCAAGGCAATTGGTTTGGAAACTGAGTTGATTTATAATAAAGGATCAGTGGGTGGCCTCAAGTAGAAATCTTCGTCGCCCATCTCAATGTTTAGGGGAGCTGACAGCCCCAAAGTACCCCATCCCCCACCTATACCCCATATGGGTGCTATGGTAATTTGTTGGACCTATAGTGAATAAATATGACACTGTGTCAATTTTCTCTCAGCAACATGAAACTCAATTATTGATTTGATACCCATCCAGAATTTTGTGGTATTGTCCTATATTGCACGTTGATAAAGGAGCAAGAAATACAACACATTTCGTATTTTACCAACAATCCTAGCTGCATGTATTTATTATTTCATTTTAACATATTTCTCAAAAATGATCTATTAGTTTTGCACATAGGTCTGCTTTTAGTGATATTGTCATCAAGCCATTGACATGCAAGAGGTAATCAGACTATAATGTAGAATAGCCTATATATTAATGTTTCAAAAAATTAAAATTAGTTTGATCTAGATATAATTTATTAAATACCTACAATTGATATATTAACAACAATAATTACTTATTTTCTTCTTCCATTGGCCATAATAACAACCTAGAAATAAATTATTAAGACATCCAATATTAAAAAAAATAAATTAGGGCAGACTCTCTTTAAATTATGATACACCATTTTGGTTGGCATTCAGGATAGTTGAATCGAAACCGGTAAACTCACCATGTGTTTGCCACAGTAGGTCCCTGGTGCAGCTGGTCTCAACATAGTGGTGCACATTCCATCCACCACACACCACAATCGTGAACATATCTGTACACACAAACATTCCCATACCATCACTGATCCCAGAAGATAAATAAATACTGCTTTGATTTATAAATATCTCAATTTAAGTTGAAAGGTTTTCAAGAATAATGTTAAAAGTACAGCAAAAATTAAAAGGGTCACAAATCACATAGGAATAATCTTAATAATTTGGTATTCACTTCCTCTAGTATGACTGCCATGATGTCAAGATGTTAGAAAATGTTATTAAAACATATTTTTAATTTCTCTTTTCTAATCCTTTGTTGATTTACCATTCATTTTAACGATATAATTTTAGTTTTGTTGTTGATAGGCTCACAAATAAAATGTAATTTCTCTTTGACTTCAAGTCAGAAATTCGTTTGATTAAATTTTGGAATAGATTTAATTGGGAATTTTTTTCTCCATTATATATACTTTTTTTTGTCAATCAGATTTTAAAATAATTTCACTTCTATCTAAGTTAAAATTTCTACAGAAAATAGTATAAAATAGCGTTTTGTATAAAAAACTATTTTGTATAAAATAGTTTTGTAAAAATAGAAGTTACAAAAAAAAAAGCATCAAAAGGATGTGCACTTTTAGTCTTTGTAAGTATTTATATGTACTTTGAGGTCTTTGAAAATATTCTAACATTTTTGTAATATTAAAATTCCACTAAATTTCTTATCGGCTTGCTGTAAAAATTAAAAACAGATTTTAAGGAATGTGGCTTTTTAAATTAAAGTGATACCAAACTCATAGAGGTTATTTCAGGAAAAACCTGATATATTATCACTTTGTATTTATTTGATCAATTCATTATCAATATTCTGGGTGTCTAATATTTAAATTACTTTCAACTAAATTCTTAGGACCCTTAATTTTTTATTCATGGCGTCTTACTACCTCTCCAGGATGTAAGTATTTTGGTGGGGAGCAGGAAGATAGACTTTAGAGTAAACATACCGGCATTTTTGGGGAGGGAGAATGGTAAACAACTTGAGAGAAAACATCCTCAGTACACCTAACAGGGATTTGAGCCCTGACCTCTCTATTACCAGCAAACCATACTAGATAAGCCTGTTGTTTAATCCATTGGCTGATTGTGTGTCAGCACGGTAGAGTAAGATGAAATAAAACTATTCAACCAATAGTAAAGTGTTGTGGTACCTCTACAGGAGGAGAGCACACGGAAGTATCCTGAGTGCCAAACTGAAGTCTGCACTGGTGTTCTGCGTTATACATGGCCCCTGGTGGCAGGTCTGGGTAGTTGTAATCGGACGATGGCTCATCCTCCAGACAATTCCCCAGACCTTGGCTACACATACAATCAAACACGTCATTAAGAGCCTGTACCACCCCCCAGATAACGTTTAACTTAGGTGGGTAATACAGTTCGAACCAGGTGTCACATAATGTTAAGGTTGTATATAGTTTTCGTGAGAAAACAATGGAACTGGGAGCAGTGGAATAATTGTACTATATTTAAATATACAACAAAATGGAAAGGTAATTACGTATTTTAAAATGAAATTGTTCCGTTAATCCCAATTTCATTGTTGTCAAGGGAAGAATGCAGAAAATTGGCCTTCACTGTGATTTTTGAAAGTAATTTAATGAAACTATCTACAATAAAAAAAAAAAATTTGCTTGCATTTCCATAATGACTTGTTTTAAGAAATCTCCCAATGGTACAATTTAAACTTTAGCAAAGTATACCTGCACAACAATAGTTGCTTTGCACTAGACAATTTAACAGAGGTGTTTTAGTAACTGCAATTACCTTTTATCAACACGGCTCTTTGTAGAACATGAAAAGGAAATTATTTGACTGATTAGTGTGAAATTGTCAATGTGATTGATGTATGTATAGTAAGCTTACATTTCATGGATCCACTATGGCACAGCCTAGGGGTATGGTGTAATCCATCAAGTAAGATTGACGACCTGGGTGGATAGCTAAGGGCAGTATATATAAACGAGATTCAGATGTCAGTTGATCTCCCATTCGACCTGAAATGCTTGATATTCGTATACTGGGAGATTGATTGAATCTTAATACTATCCTATACCTAGGGCCATTAGTCCCTTGTCTAGCTATTTGTGTGAGGTAGATAGACTAAGCAATTGTCAGGGTGTTAGTCATCTTCATGAGGTTCTTAATGGACAATATAGTGTAAGTCACGCTAGTAATTGTACCTGACTATCCAATTGGATATAAATCACACTGCGATGCTAGGGGTAACGATTCTTCCCACCTTTTGGATTAGAATGAGACGATGTTTCTCCCACAATATCCTATGAAGACTAGTCAGGTGTGTGTAGTCCCAATAAATCCTGTTTGTTATAAGAAGTGAATTCATAGAAAGCGATAGATTCATATAACCCGCCAATTTATATATAAGCTAACAAGACTCTGAGGTCTGGACGTTTGTTCCCAACTCTGAACACCAGATGTACCCCTGATTGTGGCATCGTGTGGTTAATCCCTTTAAAGTCACATGCAAGGGAGTTTTTATTTTTTTCTAGTACCACGTCTTGATACTCGTTTGGGTTATACGCCTATGTACTAATTACACTAATGTGTTAGAAATTATAAGGGTTTAATTTAGAGGAAGTGCACCTACATTTGCGTGGAGGGAGAGTGGAAAAAGTTTAGGGAGAACCATCCTCATTGCACCCGACAAGGATCAAACCCTGATCTCGCCGTCAAGGCAAGGAAGCTAAGATACGTTCTGATGAACAACAATTTAAGAGAGCAAGGAAAAACCCATCAGTGACTGGTATCTCTAAAGCCTACACTAGATTTCAGGCAAATCGTTTCATAAAATTAGTTGTACTGTACATGTGGATTGTGGAAGCACTGCCTTGTTATACTAGTCATGGTAGGAACCAACCTTGATTTACAGTATCACAATGTGGGATTGGTTCTGGTCGAGGAATGGGATGAAGGCATGTCGATGGGTAGGAAAATATAATATGGTCGGGTTATATTATTTATATAAAATATAGTAATGCTGTTTCTTGTACGAAAATGGCAAATAAACAACACGATACGGTTACACCTCCAAATGGAAAAGAGATTTTCTTTAGAGCTCAAGAGCCATGTTCATATCGCTACTAAGTAACCGTATGGAGTTACTTACTCAAGGAAATGTGTGATGTCTCGTCTGCTACAGCTGGACCAGGCCACTCCCACAGTATCCGCCTCGAAACTTGGGGTCATCACGTGGAGCGTGGGGCCCATCCTCCGGTTACACCCGATCTTCTCCGTGTCGTGATACATACCAAAACTAAGAAGGGGGTAAAACATGCCAAAGTTAATAATACAATTTATTGAAAATAATTTTCTTTTTTTGGTTATGTGGCGTTTACAAAACTCATTCAAATGTAGGTCTGTGTTTAAATATTACATCTGGATATGAAGATAGGAACGGCCATAGGATATTTAGTACCCCCAACCCCTTCCAAAGCGACCCGTTTGGACCAATATATTCAGGACATTTGGTGCAATCTTAGTAAGTAAATGGTCTTGAGGATTAACCGAGATAGGACATATGGGCTAAGGATAAACAGAATTCTTCCCTTAATTTATGGAAACCTAACCAAACATTATCTAAGCTCATATAATCTAACCTAGCCTAACCTAACCTAACCATACCATCAAGTGAATTCCATCAAGTGCTGTGAATATAAACTAGCATTACCTAATCTAACCTAGCCATTAGGCGATATATTTTAATTTTGAGGACCTATCATAACCCCCAGGTGATTCCATTCCTGTTTCGCAAATATAAACTGGCCTAACATAAAGTAGCTATCATGCGATTGAACAGACACTAGGTATAGAAAGGCAAGTCTGAAGTAAACACACAAGGTAGGACTAATACGTATTTCCCGAACTGCACCAAACGTCCTATGACGAACCTGGTTCAGACGACTCGTGTATTTCAGTTAGGACAGTCACAGATTGCACCAAACGTCCCACGCGCAATCGTGACTGCGTTAAACCAAAGTTCAAAGGTTCGATCTAAGCTAAGAAGACTATAGTAAGAGATGATAGCCATCCTTAAGTGTTAATATTATACAATGACTAATGACTATGCTAAGAAGGGACATCTGAAAGGACTTTTTCCAAACACAATCCTACAATATTGTAGGATTTTGGTAAAAATAAAGGCCTTTCTGACAGTCATTTCTTTGAAAATTTGTGTATAGTTTTCATAAACTTAATTCACTCAAATCAAGTGAACATGGCGAGGAGGATTCATTTTAACTAAACAAAACTACTCTTCTAGAAAGGGGATGAGAAACCACAGAAAGGGGTATGAAAATACTCGATACAGCTGGTAATTTAACTCTGGCCTCGTGGGTCAAAGTTCACTCCACTATCTCTGTTGCAAACAGTTACAATATTGACTAAATTATCCTAAACACATGTATACAAATTACATTTTTACGAGGAATGGGCCCCTAGAATTTTCTAATCCATAAGGATATTAGATACTCTAGGAATCAACACAATTTTAGATTAAATATGGATTTACATTTCTTCCAAATTTTGAGATTAATTAATTTTGTAGAGCAATAATGATGCTTACTAGTGGCTTATCCCAACATAATTAAAGTACAAACTCAACAGTCAGCCTCCAGAACATTAATTTACCCCTTAATGTGAAGAAAATCAGAGTTGAAAAAAAATATCATACCATTGTGGGAAATTCAAACATTTAAACCCCTATTCTTATTATGTTTTCTAAGATTTGAATACAATTTCGAAATTTGGAGAGTTTTGTGGAACGAAAATTAAGGTTTGAGAAAAATTGGATTCAGACCATCTCCAACTCTCATGGAGATGTTGTGAAATTAATTTATGAAAATGCTATTAACATATAGGTGAGCTTTACAAAACACAACGTGATCATTAGGCTTTAAAATACTCGTAATAATTATTTTATCCATTTACTTGAGGTATTTAACGTGCACTATCTTAATTTACTGATTATATCAGCACACTAGAATGTTTATAAGCGAGAGAGAAATGTACTACTAATTTTGCCAGTAGGTATGATCACATACTTTCCAGTTTTTTTTTACACTCCACAATATACGTGAGACCGACGACTTTATTCCCCCCCCTCCCCCCAGAGGAAGTTGAGCTACAAACTCTTATCGCTAAAGAAAAATCTGTTGACCCCGACTTGGTTCGAACTCCCAAACATTGGCTCTTGAAGCGAGCACTTTACCCCCAAACCACCGAGATCGACTCGTTATAATTAAAAACAGTAATATCTCCACAGGAGAAAATATAAAAAAAAACTTCTGAGCGCGGCAGATGAATACACTAAATACAAAGGTTAACAAAATATAAAAAATTAAAAATAATTATATCTCAATATGAGGCAATTACCAAATTAGCTACTCTCTAAGAGCAAGGAGGAAATGGCGTTTTAAAAAATATTCTCCTGGTTTATTAAGTGGAGTAAACAAATATCTCCTTCCGCACTATCGTGTAACACGTAACAAAGGTGACCATTAAAACCAAAACGCCAGATGAATAGGGCCAAACCTATGACATTCAACCAGAATATGATAAGCACTAAAGCCTAGGTCACATGAAGCTAGTTAAACCAGCGGCGAGTACAGTATTAGCTGATTTGGTATACAGTTCCTGGCTACGAACCTAGGGGTCCCGGGTTCCATTCCCTGCTGGTGATTCGAGTATTTTTCTCTTAGGGGGGAACTATTCCAACGGCCACCGAGGTTTAGTAAATTAGTCTTAAGTTAAATAAAAAACTTCAACTGGCTCCACAACTTCGTATTCACTATCATCAATTCATCTCACTGCGAGTAAGACGTCACTCTCGTGTTAGACTGGCCTGCTGATGACGGTGATATCAGGGTTAGAATCATTCTCGGGTCTGCTAAGGGTGGTTTTTCCGTGGTCTCACCTTCTCTCCTTCCACGCAAATGCGGGTAGATAACTTCTAAAATGTATCCTTCCACACCCCCACCCCATTAGAGTAATAATTACCACATGTGTTCATTGAACACATATATATTTTTTGGACCAAAAGTAATACAAAATCCCTATACATTTACATCCGGAAAATTATGCTAATACAATTAAATTGTTTTCAAAGTGTCGTCATACAGCGCCGGGAAAGAAACTGTTCAAACATGCGTGTACAACAGGTTGCATAGGAGTTAGGCGTGCAGCACCACACACCTTGACATCTTGGAGCACGGCAGCAGAACATAACCACAATAATTAATAGTAAACAACACACCAGTCCAATGCGAATACGTTCCGAGGCTCATCATTAACGATCTTATATCACAGGAAGTGCCGCGCGCCGAACTCCTATGCAACTTGTTGTACACGCATGCTTGACAGCTTTGCTCTCCCGGCGCTGTACGCCTAAACTTTGAACACAATTTAATTGTATTAGAAAAGTTTTCTGGATATAAGTGGATAGGGATCTTGTATTAATCCAGGGTCAAACAAGCTATAGGTGCAGTTTGGGTTATGAGTTTCCGAACATTCTGTATATACATACGTACAAACAACTCAAATCCAAATACTTCCATTATCATAAACATATGTACGGTATTTAAAGATATTAAAACGATGTTCTTGGTGTCCACTCACTTGTGTCCCATCTCGTGGGTAATGGTGTGCGCAAGGGTTATGCCGTTATCCTCGTTGACGTTGCAACTCCTCTCCTGATGGCACATCCCTGCGACGTGGGCCACCCCCAGGGTGCTGCAAGGGGAGTTCTGGTGGGCGCAGATGTCCTCCCTCTCAGAACAAACACACACATACACGCTCACTACATACATCGTGACAACATAACACAACACTCATTACACTCCGATGTAGTTCAAGAGGAGGTGCACGGAGTCCACATTCACTGATGTACATTTCGAGTTCAACTGCGGAAATTTCTGTTACAAACCCCATGGAAGTTTATATTTTCTGAAATAATAGAGTGAGCTATATATACATACATACATATGTACAACGTTTTATCTAGATTGAACTTCAGCTTAAAGTCAAACAAGTATACAATGTTATTTGTCATGTCAAACGCTCCCAAAATGCTCATTTGGAACCCAATCATTAGAGATATTTTAAAAATATTTCAAGTTTTTGAAAATTCAGTCATTATTAAATTACGCTTAAACAAAATTTTACCCTCAAAACCAGTATAAGCCCACAGTGTTATTTGTCATACTAAACATTCCCAAGATTTAAATTTTAAACAAAATCGTCAGATCCATTTTCAGTAAATTATCCTTCAACGAATTTTGGCCCAAAGACCAATGATGCAATACTATTTGTATTAAGAAACAAATCCTAGATATGCATTTTAAGCAAAATCGCTAGCGCCATTTTCGAATTTTCAAATATTTCCCATCAGTAAACTACCCATCAACGAATCTTTGCCCCAAAAACTAATGATACCGTGCTATCTGCCCTGGGAAACAAATACTAGATGTGCATATTAAACAAAATCGCTAAAGCCATTTGCGAAATAGTTAGAATTTTCAAATATTTCCCATCAGTAGCTTTCATCGAATTTTTGCCCCAAAACCAATGATACAGTGCTATTTGTCATGGACAAAAAGTACCTAGATATGCATTTTAAACAAGATCATTAAAGCCATTTTAGAAAAATTTGAAACTCAACAAAAAATCACACACATTTAACTACCTTTAATTTAAGGAATAAGATCAAAACCAAAAATACCTACTAGAAATTTGGCCTATGTATTTCTCCGTTGATCTCTACGGTACATGTATGTACAAAAACATTCTGCAGATGGAAAATTGCGATAAATTAAGCCCATTTTTTTTGTATTCACTTGGTCTATTATTATCAAAAGGGACTCTTGAAATTCATCCCAATCGGATAGTCAGAAAGAATAATTTTTCTAATAGAAAAATGGTTTAATTTTCTTCACATGGTAATATAAACAGTTCTTTAGTATTTTTCAAAGCTGTTCTAGAATATAATGAAGTTTTTTTTATCTTCATTTAAAATTTTTATTATTCTTTACAGGAGCAATGTTTTATTCATTTCACTGAAATAAATAATTTTTTAATTAATTATGATATTTTCTCTTAGTGACTGCATTGTTTAAATATTTTGATTAGTTAGTTAGCGCCTGATTCATTCTATTCTTTATTTTATTACATTTAGGTATCAATTTACCTTGTAATTAATTCATTGTC
Source organism: Timema bartmani (assembly GCA_902151455.1). Classification (NCBI taxonomy): domain Eukaryota; kingdom Metazoa; phylum Arthropoda; class Insecta; order Phasmatodea; family Timematidae; genus Timema; species Timema bartmani. Next base: position 6,236 of record CABFWB010005700.1, on the reverse strand, counting down.
CAGCTTTGTTCGGTAACTATAAAAATTCATATACGATTCAATTGTGCTAAATTATTAGCGTTAAAATAACCCGATGTAAAAAATAATTTACATTTTATGGTGCATGCTTATGTTCTTTATTAAATTTGTTCCCTCATTTAGTCATAGTATTTACAGTAATGAACTAAATAATATCAAAATAATAATTGATAAAACAAAATCAATATTCTATTTTCTAATCGGTGATGATGAAGTCATAGATATAATATTAAAACTAAAAAAAAAAACGCTCATTAGGCACAGATATATGTGAATATAAACAAATCGATTGTAATTGGAACGATCCCAACATGATTAGAATTAGTCAACATGATACCAAAATAAAAGACAGGAAAAGATAAATAAATTAATAGAAGCTCAACTAAACCAATATTGTCTCTCTGTAGTAGCTATTAAATAAAATTATATACTACTGCGCCAAAGACTTTTCAAGAAATTTGTTTTGGGGGTTTAAACCTATCCCGTAAGTATTAGTATGGTACAGTTAAGGGTTATATTTCCTTAGACCTCATTGGAAAGAAGGAGTAAACTACTAAAAGGAAAAACATTATCGATGAATATAATTATCTCTCTATAGGATAAAACTAAAAGTAGATCTGTCCAGAAATGAAAACCCATTTCCTAATTAGCTGGAAAACTGATATTTGACAGGAAGGTAGAGTGAATGCTCCATATTACTAGAAAAATCTAAAAACAGAATATTTCCAAATGGGTTGGGGGATGAGGGGCTATAATTAGTTTTTTTTATAGTTGAGGTAGAACATTAAAATTTACAGGAAGGTAAAGGGACCACTGCAAATAATCATAACAGTCTGGAAACCTTATTTTTTATATGGGACTCCAGGAAATAGGAAGGGGGAAATATAATCATAAATATAGCTATCAACTGTGGTAGAATATCTAGATTGGGAAGGCAGGTAGAAGGACACCTCCAAATAGTCAATTAAGTCTTAAAAATTGAAATTTCTATGATGTAGCTGGACATATGGTGGAAAGAACGATAAATATTTAAAATTATTTGTATAGTAAGTTATATTTTACAAACCCATTTGTTGATTGATATATTTGTAGGTAAATATAGGACATTCCTCACGTGTTTACCTTATATGAATTAACAAAGCTTTAAAACAATGTTAATAACTTTTTATGAACGTTAAAAGAAATACTCATTTTTACAGGCATATTAGAAGTGTTGAAAGTTATGGGACATAATTGAAAAGTGATTATTAAATATATAAAATATTTCATTTTAACAAAATTTTTTTTATCTTACACCTAAACATTTTCCTTCATAAAAAATTCATTTACAAACACTATACAGGAAAAGAACGTTTGAACATTAAAATAAAAATTAGAATAATCTAGATCAAAGTGTTTCCCTATGTTCCGTCAAAGATTTTGCCAGTCATTTTACTATCTGAGTTGAACCTGTGTGGCATCTTCAATTTTTCTGAAAGATATTAAATCATCTTTAAGAAATGCTTTAGTGAAAAAAATCATCAAAATATTACGTATATTGTTCTCGTATCTTGATTAGAAAGTTGGTTGAAAACAATCCTGGCTATGTTGAATCTTCACCTCCATCCCATTGTTTAACTTTGGTATCTTTATTAGAAAGTTGGTTGAAAACAATCCTGGCTATGTTGAATCTTCACCTCCATCTCATTGTTTAACTTTGGTATCTTTATTAGAAAGTTGGTTGAAAACAATCCTGGCTATGTTGAATCTTCACCTCCATCCCATTGTTTAACTTTGGTATTTTTATTAGAAAGTTGGTTGAAAACAATCCTGGCTATGTTGAATCTTCACCTCCATCCCATTGTTTAACTTTGGTACTTTTATTAGAAAGTTGGTTGAAAACAATCCTGACAATGTTGAATCTTCACCTCCATCCCATTGTTTTTCTTTGGTATTTTTTTATTTAAAGGGTACTTTTAGGTATACATTATAACGATTTTCTGCCTCACGAATCGTTATCTTACTACTCAAAACACTTTTAAAGACAGGTTCCATACTGGCTGCACTATTCTTTCCTCAGTTAAGATTTTCAGGCTTATTTTGAAATAATATATATCACAAACTGATACGTGGAGTATAATTTCCTAGACACAATAATGAACCCTTTGCGACCTTTTACTTTGCGCGCTAATGTCCTGCCAGTGAAACATTGTGGTTGTATGTCTCTTATTAGGAGCTATTTGTTACTAAACATTCTGACTTTATAGCCTCCTTCGTCAACAACCTGAAAGTTGGTTTAACGTGGTTTGTATCCATCCGCAGCTGGGCATGCACTCGGCTCTGCAACTGGTTAGTGCTGCCTGCACCATCTGGTAGAAATCCTACACGTACTAGAAAATATCAGAAAGTATGGTGGTTTCCCGTTGCCTTACATACTAAATTTCAATGAGTTCCGACTAATTTTGCCGGAAAGGGTACTAGAAAATATCAGAAAGTGTGGTGGTTTCCCCTTGCCTTACATACTAAATTTCAATGAGGTCATACTAATTTTGCCGGAAAGGTATTTTCATATACCGCCCACACTTTTAAATGCCATAATCGACATGAGACCTATGGCTTTACTTTCCCTTCTAAGGGAGCTGTGTTTGAAATTTTATCGCTCAAGAAAAATCCGTCGACCTCGGTTGGGTTTGAACCCGCTAAAATTGGGTCCCTAGGTGAGTACTTTACTCCAAAACCACCGAGTTTGACTCATAGCCTTCATCAAAACGAAATTTTAAGTGTCCTGTATCACCCTCTACATGTGGCGTATCATGTTACCTAACAATGTTTGACAACAAAGAAATGGTGTCAAACTGAGAGACGTTAAAATAATAACATAATTAATATTGTAAAATTAACATTAATTTAATAACTAACTTATATTATAAAAAAATTATGGTTTAACTTAAACAACACAGCAAGGCTACAAAATATACGCTTAACATTAAATTCTGAAGAAACAGACATACAAAACACTTTGACGTTGGACTTCCACCAGAAGTGATAAAACACCAACTGCCGTCAGGTTGTTAGTCGACTCTAGCACAACACTGTTATGTAAATTGGACATGCATGAAAACTATTCACGTTCCTATACTGCCCGATGTCCTGTAATACCCCCCGGTACCCTATAAATAATGCATTTTTATCTTCATTCTCATTTTCATGATCAATAGCCTATGCCTCATAGGAATCTTGAAAAAAAAAATTCGTAGCACGTACATTCGTACACTCCCGATTAAGTTAAAATAAAACTTAAATTAGTCCAAGAGCAATTTATTGTTCAAACAATAGCTTTCCATCCTACCCCCCCTTTCCCACCTCCCCAATAAAATATCTAGGTAGGAACTTAACTACACTCGGTTACAGGCTGTGAGGGAACTGCTTGTTTTCGAGTGCAATTTTTTTTATGACATAGAAAATTATATTAAACGTTTCTTACTAAGCACCATAAATGTTTTTAATTTTTTCATAAAAACAAAATATATGGACCTTAACTTGCATCCTCTTCCATTCCACAAACATTCACTCTTTTCACACAGTGGCTTTATTTTGGTTAGAATATTAAGCTGTAAGATGTGCAGCTTTAACATTATTTTATATCCTACCTACTATCTGCATTAATTTGTATTATTACAGCACCATTTTAATAAAATTAAATAGGTTCACTGGTGAGCACGTATTATAAATGTAAAGCTCAATTTATTATAGTTTTACGGTGACGAGGAGGTCGGATCTTGAATCCCAGACGAGTGTAATGAGAGTGGTTTTCCTCAATCCTTTCCACTCTTCATCACGCGAATGCGGATACAGTTGCTCTGAAATTACCCACATCGTTGGTCAGATGTTCTAAGGCATCACTCTTACAATATACGGGACTGCCGATGAAGGGGTGATAGGGGTTAGAGTCCCGGTCGGGTGTACAGAGGTTGTTTTTCCCTAAATGGTTTTCCACTCTACTCATTGATGGGTGTAATGCTTGTCTACGTGCATGAAGACATCATTTTGAAGAAAACTAATAAATTAATCAACAAATTTAATATTTTCTTTAATACCCATGTTTTGATTTTGTTTTGTTTTTTGTTGTCTGCTCGAAAAGGAAGTGAAAACGAGCTGGTCTCCAAAGGACATTTTGAGTTACAGGATGATTCATATAAAACTAATGCTTTTCATTTGAATACATCGTAATGTTCAGTTTTGCTTTCAAACTACGCGAGAGCTCTAGGAGTTTAATTTATTTGTTTAGCGCAGCGCTACTGTTAAGGATTTGCCACCTGTTTCACCATTGGTGTCTTAGTCTTAGTTATTATCGTAGTGAAGATGCAATACACATAACAGCAGTGGCTATATGGACTCACAGAACACACAATTTCTAGCCGCACAACATCCGCACACCATTCGTGAAGCACCTATGTACCCATTGAATGTCGGAGATTGTTGTACAATATCCGAAGAGAATAGTCGGTCCAACATTTTTCGATGGAAATGTGAACACCACACAGTACTCATGCATGTTCATGGAATTTATTGAGCAAGTGAATGATATTGATCTGCGTCAGGGGGTATTTTCAACAGGACGGCGACACTTGTCAGACGTCACGTGAGTCCATGGCGCTGATCCAAAGTTTCTACAGGATCAGCTCCAGGAACTTATGGCCACCGAGATCATTGGAGTTCAGCTCATCAACATTTTTTTTTCTCTGTGGGGTTATGTGAAGGAAAGAGTCTACGTTACACGCCCTCTGACAATGGACGATTTGAAGGAGAATATTACACGTGAAATAAACGATATTGATAACACAATACTCCAACGAACAGCCAGTGATTTGTAACGGCGTATTCACTTGTACCTTGAGGCGAAGGGAGGACATTTTCATCATTTAATGTGAAGGTAAAGTATTCTCCCAAAGATCCTGTTTATTTAAGACGCAATACATTGCGACGCGCATCATTAATGTTAATATAAATACATAATAAAATGCACCAATTTTATATGAATTAACCTGTAGTTTTCCGATCCCCTACGCCTTTACAAAGCTTGACTGCTTAGTCCGGAAACACACACACACTCTCTCTCTCTCTCTCTCTCTCTCTCTCTCTCTCTATATATATATATATATATATACACACATATAGTCTTTTTTTCTTAACAGTGTAAAATTATACAAAACATTAAATTAATATTATAGCTCGCAACTCAATTTACTGACCTACTACCGTGGACTGTGGACTGGCATTAGACAGATTATAACCAAACTGACCCTTGCCAATGATAAATAAATAAAACAACAGTTTAATGAGCTCATACAATGGAAATATATCATACCGTAGTATTTACTAATATTGTTCCTATAGAATCAAAAGTGACATCAAACTGACACATTTGAAAAGAAAAAAATATATTTAAAAAAAAATCATTCAATTCATGACATATTTGATTGGCCGTAAGTCGCTTAAGTAATACATGTTTGTCCTTCACCTACTGTATCAACTTGTGTCAATTAACTGACCGAGTGAATCCATTAAAATGCTGTGTCAAAGATGTTACTCAACTCGAAAAGTCAAGGACAGTTTTGTGAGTTTTCTATCAATGAAACAGTCATCATATTGTTCACTACCTTTATCACAAATGTGTTATTACAATAACAATAGGTCTGTACCAAGATGTAAACAACCCACTTTGCTGGCCGCATGGTCTAAGGCGCTACTCTAGCAGTAGACTAGAATGCCGATGACTTGAAGATCAAGGTTCGAATCTCGATCTGGTAGTTTTTTCCAAAATTGTTTTTCACCCTCCCGCCACGCAAATTCAGGTGCACTTCCTATCAATATAGCCTTCCTAATATTTAAAAACCATTAGCGTGATTGGTACATAAGCGTACAGCCCGAACGGGTAGTAAGACGCGGTGTTAAAAAAGTGAACAGTTACGGTGATGGTTCTATTATTTCGTTTCCGGTCTCAATTTTTAACTTAATCTCCAAAACCGATCTAAAGCCATTTTGTTTTTTGAATGTGAGATCACTAACATATATTCAACAACTGTTAACATCACCATGTGAATAAAAATGAACTTTATGGGCCAGTTTCATAGTCAGATTGAGTAGGTACGTCTCAAGTTGTAATGATACTGTTTTGGACCCCTCTAAAATATTCAAAAAGTCATGGATGAAGTGTAATTTTCTTTAAAGTGCTATAA